>CAJNDT010001436.1:0-27500 GCA_905221615.1 Symbiodinium sp. CCMP2592
TAAGGACCCCAAATCAGGACTTGCCGGGATATCGCAGGTATTCAATTGCTCCTACAGCACCGAGAGGCGCGACAAGCGTGTAGCTAGGCTACTTAGGCTTAGCGGATCGCGGAGCTCTGGCCTCTCAGGGCATCCACGGCAGAGCTCATGACGCGTGCTTGCTCGGTCGCCGCCTCAAGATACCTCGTCACGCTCCGGGTTGCGGGGGCCCTCCCCCGCATGTTTAGTGGCTTTTTTCTAGTAAGAGGTCCCTTCTGCTGAGATGCGCATCCAGCTCCCGACGGATCTCCCACCAAGAGGTGTCAAAGGTCTGCATAGCTTGGGCAACACTCAAGTCCTGAAACTCATCGAGCATTGAGAACCTGAGTACAGACTGCACACCCGCGCAACGAGCGAACAACTGCAACGTCTTCAATGAGCTGCAAGGGAAACATATTATCCAGGCAACTTGTTCTGCCAGTGCTGCTTGAACCAGCGTTGCACCATCTTGCCCCGTCTGGCAGTGTGGCGGTAAAGGCCAAGCTCATGAACTTGCGCCTGCTCGGTCTGAGGTCACGACAGGGGGCGGGTGTTTCTGGATAAGATACTTGGAGACATTAGTATCTTGTAACTGATAGCCAGCTGGTCGCATCCTAAGAAAGAGCCTTGAGGAAGTCGTTCGTTCGAGACGCCGTTTCCAGGGCGTTCCGCTGCACCTCCTCAACTTTGGAAAACCTCTGGCCTTTCACCAGCATTACCTCAAATAGGGCCAGCAGCAGCCACACCTCTGGCAGCAGTCTCTCCCCCGAAAAAGCAGATGAGAGCTAGGGATGATGCCGTCGCGTGGAGCTCCGAGGTATCCTTGGCCATGGCGCGCAGCGAGGCCAAACTCTCCGAAGCATTGCCACCTGCAAAGGCAGGCACTGCTTCTGCACCGGTCACAGGTGCTGTCACCCACATGTCACTACTGTTCTTCGCTCTGCGGGCCTTCGACGCTTCGCCAGCGCCCGGCGAAGCTCCGCACGGCGCGCTCAGCGGCCTGGGAGGCGCGTGGCTGCAGGGCGGCCTGGCACGCGGAGATCGTCTTTTCCCCCCACTTCTCGCTGTTGCCCTCGCCTCCTGGGCCGTGGCCATGAGCTCTGCGAGCTGAGCTGCCAGGCCGCGGCGGATCTCAGTGCCCTGGCATGGGCCAAGATCACGCCGCAAATAAAAACACGCCTTCGGTTTTGGGCAGCCATTGGATCCGCCTCCTGGACCAGTGATCCTGACTCGCCCCCAACCTGAGAGTATATCTGCTTCAAAGGGTTTCGGGTGCTGTTGGCAACGATATGGGCTCGGCTCCTTTTTACAATACTCTGTAGCTGTTGCCAATATTGGATTCTGAAGGGATGCAAAACTGTAGCACTCGAAGATTGCTTTCCACTGGTGCACCATGTCTCTGACAGGGGAGCCGTCTCGGACGCAGAAAGTGGCCAAAGCCTATGGCTCGCACACAGAAGCCTACCTGAGGAAGGCTACACGATACTGCCGTAGCTGAAGTCTCTAAAGGACGGGCCAAAAAAACATCTGACATGCAGACAGCCATGAACGTCTGAACATTGCCAGCACTCGGGCAGGAACCGAATTGCAGATGAATCCTTTCGAAGCTTGCTTCAGTTTGCTGAGGTACCCTCTACAGTAAGACTTCCGATATTCCGAATGTGACTGACCTGCTCAACATCCTTCATTGCTGTAAAGCGTCGTAGTGCTCAAGGAGGATCTGCGTATTCTTGCCGATGACTTCCACGGCTTCTTCCACCGCTCTTAGGATGGCCTCATCACCCTTTCCTTTCGCGTCGTCAAGGGCGGCACAGAGGCAAAGTCACGAATAGTAGGCCAAGCTTCATCCATCATTTCCGTGCAGTTTCTGTAAATATGCCCAGCTTCTCACAGCTTCGCGGATGCAGTGCAGGTCGCAGAAGGTCCGGGCGAAGCCGTGCCTTGCTTCATCAAAACACTTCTGCAATAAGACAATCGGTCTCCTAGTTCGCGTCTGCAAGAAGCACCTTTTCAAGTGGGTGCTCAGGGCGGTCGTTGTGTTTCGCATCAAGCTCTACACCAGGGCTTGGAAAGAGCTTGGCAAAGGCTTGGAAAACAGTGCCGCGATCAAAACCACTGCCGACATACAGCTGAGGGAGTCCCCAAGGTTATCGAAGCGAAATGTCACAACAAAAACAAGAAGTCGTGCGGTCAAACCAGGAGCACTTAAAGCAGGCACCGCGATTGCCGAGCAGCTGAAGAGCACCGCAATCACCAGCTCCAGCCTTCTCGTAGCGCCACTCGTGCCTTGGTGCAGGTCAACTTTCCCCTGAAATGAGGAAGGGCGTGGCCAATGAAACACTGTTTCCAAAAAATGACATGTCTACATCCTGCAATGTGCTAGTAGATAACGCACATGGGGGTGGTTCTTCATTATGGTTGCAATTGCAATCCTTAACTCGAAATTCGCATTGCGCTTCGCCCACACTCTTGCAAGGATTGATATGAACAAAACATCCCTCATAATGTCCGGTTTGGGGTCGATAGTGGGCTATTGAGCTTAACTAACTTTACACAAGGTGGGTCGGCTCAACCCTGGTGCCTTCAACTACTGATTGCCCTTGCACTCACCCTTGCGCGCTCCGACGCGGTGCCGGGACCGAAGGAGGTCCTAAACCCGCATCAAACTATCAAAATATTTACGTGCACTGTTTGACTACGGTAAGGAAGCGGAGGTGTACAACCACTGTGACACATCTGTAGGGGATCTGACATGATGCCAAAGCGTTCAGTCTCACCCGCAGCCCGCCGCAGAAGTTGACAGATTCCGCTTGCGACCACGCAGCGCCTGCTGCGACATGTCCAAGCGCAGCTGAGTCGTGCCGAACCAGATGGTACCTCATCGGCTGGTTACATTCAATCCTGCATTTGCTGACCAAATGGCAATACTACACCTACGCCGAAAGGTGAAAGGCTCTGGACTCTAGACTTGATGATCCTTTGGAAGACGTTCAATGCCGAGCCCAGCACTTGCGAGGGTCGCGACCGCGCCAGGCTGAGATTCGAATCCGATGCCCACTGGTGCAGTCTGACGGTGGAGAAAAGGACGGCGGTAGAGAGTGAGTGAGTGAGTGCTTAGGAGAGAACAGGAGAGGAGCAGAGAGGAGGCAAGTTAGCCGGGCAGCTGGAACGACGGATTCACAGAGAAACAGTCAGACTTGCCACAGTGCCCGCCAACTTGCTGCATTGCGTGCTTACTTTCGTGCTCATGTACTTGCTTGTTGTTTACTTCCCGACCTGCACAAGGCTAGCTCGACAGTTGCTTCCGGCAGCCGCCTCAACTTCGGGCATGCCATTTATAAAAGCATCCACCAAGTCCTGGCTTCACAGCTTCGTCACGGAGATGGAACGGCTGTGGTTCAGGCGCACTCCCCACAAAACTCCTTCGCGTAGCCGAGGCCCATGCTGCCATAGTTGTGATTCTGGCAGGGCTGCTGTGAGGCGCAACACAGGAAGGCACTAAAGATTCGGGGTCGAGGTTCTCTGAAAAAGCTGGTTACATTGTTGACCCCCCGAGGCAGCCGTACCCAAGGACACCCAACGATCTTCCCTAACTCGTGGCGGCTCCTGGAAACACCGGAGTCGGACCAGACAGCACCCCCACGCCTTCAACCAGTTCAACCTCGACCCGATCATTGAAACCATGAACTTAGAAGTCTCTGTCTTGGCCCGAGAGTGTCGTCGACAAGCAGCGCAAGCCTTGCTCCACTTGGCCATCTGCATCGCCCGATCGCCGTCGCGGTCGTCGCCTCTTCAGGAGCAATGGAGTCAGCCGCTGACACTGCTCCAACTCCGACTCGTTACTACTCTCTCCCACCACAACTCTTACTCCTACTACTGCAGCTACTCCCACTCCTCCTCTTCCTCCCGCTCCTCCTCCTCCTCCTCCTTCTCCTCCTTTCTCCCATGCCTACTACGGGCTGATTGCTTCCTTCCTGGGGCTCCGGACCGGCTCTCCTACAGGAAATAGGAACGACTGGCTGCATTAGCTTTTGTCAGGCACATCAGCTTTTGTAAATCATCCTCCTCATCCTCATCCCATTAAACCTGCACTATAAACCTAAACCCTAAACCCCAGAAACCCTGAAACATCATCAGGAGCTTGGCACTGAGGCTCCCGGCATTCTTTCACCGACTTGTAGGTCACGCCTCCTTGACCAGGTCCGACGTTCCCGGCCCTCGTGAAGTCTGAAATGGTACACCCCAGGGATTAGGGTTTAGGGTCCGAAACAGCAGAGCATTCGCATTAACCAACTCGTCACCTAGTCTCATTCATGACTCTGGAAGGTACAGGTCCATCAACCCCAATCTCGAACCTATTTAACTACTCGAGCGACTGCACCAGGACGTTTCACGGCCATGAACTGTTTCAGTCTTCAGTCTTTCTGCCCGCTCTTCTTCGATTGAATATGTCTCTATCTGCAGCGGATTCTGCATTGCTTGCAATTTGGAAGCCAGGACCTCAAGCGCAACGTGCAGCAGAAGCCTCTAAATTGAGCCGCCCTCGCGCGGCTCCTACACCTCTCCTCCAAAACACGGAAAAGCCAAACCTCATCCAGGCACAGATCATCCATCCAACTGGTCATGCCGTCCGCATTGTCCCCGTCGGAGTTGGTCGGAGGCACGCCATAAACATACCTAGTCACCACGCGAACAGATGCCGTGTGCAACTCGATATGGGAGTTTCCGACAATAGGGGACCCTAACATAATCCCCAAATGGCAGGATCATGCAGGATCCTTATTATAAGGACCCCAAAACAAGGTACCCCTCATTCTCGGAAACTCCCATATTCGATTGACACACCGTAGTTGCAGGGGAGGCCGCTTGCACGGATTCTCGTCGTCCAGATTTTGGGCCTCGGCGTTCATCTTGGCCAGTGAAAACGTGCGCGTCCCGGGAATCGACTCGTCCTGCCGTACTTCTGGATTTGGATGCTCCGATGCCCCTGAAAGCATGTGCAACTTGCAGTGCACGACAGAATGAGAGGCCACTCAGCAAAGCGCCAGTCGTCAAAACAGCCTTTTTGTCCAACAACAGACATGGCGGTGCCAAGAAAACTCCAACCCTACCTACGTCCTCTACACCATTTCTGGAACTTGTTCAGACTGATAAAGCTGTGGACATGTTGGCCGCGCTTTGCACTGCCTACAACGAATGGAAGTACCGTCAACACAAACGGCTCATGCGAAGCATGAACACCTAAATCCAGAAACCTCCACCCTAAGCAGCAAGGCAAGCGCATGACCTGCAGCAATCTAGGACGACGCCAGCTAGCCTGCAATAAGAGACCGCAGCGCAGACACCTACAGCTGACAGACGATCCCCGTGTGCAGAGCTGAAAGGAATGTGTATTCGAAGTTTGAGGAGCATACTGCACAATCTCAGCCTTGGTCGCTTCTTTGGGGCCCTGCATCCGCAGAAGGGGCTTACCCTGCATGGTACCGTGCCAAAAGGCGTAACGCTGTATCAGGGCACTTTGGATTCGCCAACAGCGATCATGGACAACATCAAGAATCTGAATATGCACGGCAAGCAAGGCAACTCTAGCGCGCGACTGGGCAACGTCTCCAGCGAGTTGATCAACAAGCTGATTGGCCTTGAACTGCCAGTCTTGTTGATCACTCGTACGCTCACTGATGCGACGGCAACCAATCAACGTGCACTTCCCTAGAGCCCGCCAGCTGCTTTATGTGCAACCACACAGTAGGGTTACTCCACTTCTCAATTTTTACAGCCATCTGGGCTCGAATCCCTCTGAGGCATTTGACACAACCAAGTGAACTCGCACACATTGTCAGGGGGTCGTCAGTGAAAGCCAGAAGGACTTTCATTGCATAAGCCTCAGCCAGGGGAACAGTTTGCTTCGTCCCTGGCAGGGGCCCCCGAAGGGTAGCCACCACATTATGCAGAGGACAAGCCTCAAGCGCAACAACTGCCCAACTGCAAAGACGATGCAACTTGTACGACGAAAAGGGGCCTCCCGAACCATCAGTGCCAAAAACAAGACCGGTCGCGTCCAAACGACATATGTCTCGCCACATGCCCGTTCCTTGCAGGACCAAACCCTGTGTCGTCCTCACTGACAAAATGGCGTGTGGGGATTTGGGCAGCACCCAGAGGCAAAATACCCCTCTGCCATTCGCACTGCTGTGCGCTATCTTCGACATGCGGTTCCCAAGCAGGGGGTGCAGGGCCAGTGGCCTGAATAACAGCAGGACATCGCCACAATTCATGACATAAAGTGGGACGCTCAATGCCACAACCAGAGCAGACAAGCTCCAAGCCATTTTCAGCAGTAGGGAGAGAACCTTGCAACACATGCATGAGGGTGTAATGCTCCTGAAGCTTCTGAGCTTGTAACAAATATTCAAGGTGACGGTGAGCAACAGTGAAATCAACGCCATCTTTCATTCCAACACCGCCTTGATGACGGCAGGCTTTTCGCCACAATGCTTGCTCTTGCTGAGAAGCGATATGCTCAAGCAGCTTGAGTTCGTTCGATCCACCTCCCAACGCTAACCAGCCGGATCATACCACACAACAAGCTCATCACAAGACCAACCTAGATCTTTCAACACCCACACACAAGCACGCACTCAAAGGACCTCGCGCATAAGCCCAGTGCAGTTTGGCTTCTGAAATGCGGGCAGTCTGGGTCCGCCAAGCTTTGCCAACAAGATCAAGGGTCTGAGCCTTAAGATCGACTAACATTTGAAGCCATAAACAGCCTTAATACGACACTCAGAGAGAGGCACCAGAGACAAATCTCTAGAGTCATCGGGAGACCGCTGCATACGAAGCCCCTGCTCAAACTCAAACGCAAACTCCCAGAACAAATGGCGGGTTTGGTGTTGAAAGCAGGCCAAATCAAACAGCGCTGCAAAACCACAGCCCCAAGCAGCCGTGCAGCTCCTTGCACTCTGGCGAATACTCCGGGTCGGAGGCGCCGAACCTTTCAAGGGAGCTCCAGGCCTACGAGTACATTGGATGTTCGGGCGTGCTGTAGACTGTAGACGTGGAGAGCCCTAGGCCTGCACGCAACAGGCGGTCGGAGCAACCCAAGCCTGTGTATCCTTGACCTTCTGAACACGAAAGCCAAGTTGTTGGAAGCTCCAGGTATGTTCAGGCCTTCGGGGTGCCGAACAGAGAACGTGGCACAGTCAGAGTGAGCCCAGGCGCTTAATAAGCGCAGGGGGTTTGCGCTTCGTTGTCGAGACCTGCTTCGCGCCAGGAGCCTGCCGGGTAGCTTGGAGCCAGCGATCTTTGGCTTTTCTCGAGATCCCCGGGGCTTTTGGAACTTTGAGCCGGTACGAAAGGGAAAAGGGACGCAAACACCGGAGACGGTTTCCGAATCCGACATGACTCAGCAGCAGGAAGACGGTATATAAAGACGGAGAACAGCCAATCAAACCTGCCCTGCCTCTATCCCAACAGAAGGTGGAGGCGACAAATCCCGAAGGGAGTACTGTAAATACTGTAATGGCTAGCAACTCTTCCGGTGGGAAATAGCCTCGCGAAACGAAACGAGCAGTGCATGGAACATGTCGGAACACCACCAGATATCCCTGAGCAAGAAGGTGAGCAACAAGGGCGAATTGTAAACCTGATTGCAGCCAAGAATGGCTGCAGTACCCCGGCATGACATGATGGGTAGCACCGCCCGAGTTAAGGCAGCGTGTCCAGCTGATTGCAGCCGTTCCAGAACTGATGGGACGCGAAACTTGAAACATATCTCGGGTCTTGCGACACCTACGTGCGACATCCGACGAGGTCACCGCCATCGGTGTTCTCGACTCGACTGGCTTTCCCTGGAAGACACCTCGAAGATGGCGTCGAAGTCGCTGACGGGCACCACATGCCTGAGCAGAGCTCGGATTGCACCAAGATAGAACCCAGACATGCTTGCCGGACAAACTTCGCAAGACAGCCCGGTCACCAATCGTCGCTGTGCAATTGCGTGTCCAAGGGATGCACGGCCTCAGAAACAAACCATAACAGGACGCGTGCGAGTACTGTGGCTTCCCGCGTCCAAAGGGATGAAGCCTGGCGATCTCCCCTTCTATCTTCATGACCACACTCTCTAACACATCCCCCAAAGATCTCTACCGGGCGGCATCCGACTGGGCGCAGCCCTTGCCAGATACACACCATTTGCCGAAGTTCTTGTCCTCGGTGCCGGTGCCGACAGTGAGAAGGCTTGCGATGGACAGGCCAAACGTGCTTCAAGCACAAAGCATCGATAATGCAGGGCCAAAGCTCGTAAGTCAAAGAGCCCGAGGCAGTTTGCCCCGGCTTGAAACTCCTCCGCACAATGATGCCTACCCGCAGACCAGGCCAGACGAAAGCCACAAACAGCTGGCCTCCGCTGTGCGAAATCCAACCGGCCACTGTCGTCACTGCCACTCGGGCAGTAAACACCTGAACGTGAGGGCGTCTGCGTCAGTAGATGTGAGACTGGGTCGGCACTCTGCAGTAATTTCAATGCTTCTGCTGCCCTTTGAGATATTTGCCTTCCCAGGCTTCTGCCATGTCAGTGTCGAAGTCCCGCTTGTCATCGGCAATCACCAGAGGGTAGATGGACACCGGCACGCGGCTGATCTGACAGCATTCCTGATGGGCAGGGCTCTCGATCCGGCAAGCCACGGCTTCTAGCACCAACTCAACCTCCGTTGAGACACAGTTGCATCTGCTGGACTTGGACACTTTCACCACTTGCTCCACAACTATCCCTGAGCGTGATCCTCATGACTCAAAGCGTGATCCTCATGACTCATGCGGCACAAGCAGGCCCGCGAGCCATTAGGGTACCCGTACCCTAATGGCTCGCGGGCCCGCCGGCCGCTGATAAACGGGAGCACAAGGAATGAGCTTGCTCTCGCGGGGCTGCTCCGCAGCAGGCTGCTGAGAGAAGGCTGGTTGCCAAGAGGGAATGATTAAGGGCTTTCTCCGGGGATTCCCCGGGACCCTCCCGAGAGACGGCTCGGCGAAGGAACGAAAAGGCCAAAAACCCAGCCGTACCAGCTGCCTGCTGGCGTTCCGCGAACCCGGGCCGTACCAGCGGCACGGCCCCAAAACGGGAGGCCAATGCCCAGGCACGACCAAACCTTCGTTTTGGGCAGCGTACCGCTGGCACGACCCGGGTGCGTGGTACGCACGCTCTGCTGCGCCGTTTTCGCCGGCGTACCGCTGGTACGGCCGGGTTGCTGGTACGCACGCTCTGGCGCGTTGCTGTGGCTTGCTTGCTGTCGCCAGGCAGGCCTACACCGGCTTTCGCCGGGGATTCCCCGAGACCCTCCCAAGAGACGGTTCGGCGAAGGAACGAAGGCCAAAAACCCAGCCGTACCAGCTGCCTGCTGGCGTTCCGCGAACCCGGGCCGTACCAGCGGTACGGCCCCAAAACGGGGAGGCCAATGCCCAGGCACGACCAAACCTTCGTTTTGGGCAGCGTACCGCAGGCACGACCCGGGTGCGTGGTACGCACGCTCTGCTGCGCCGTTTTCGCCGGCGTACCGCTGGTACGGCCGGGGTTGCTGGTACGCACGCTCTGGCGCGTTGCTGTGGCTTGCTTGCTGTCGCCACGCAGGCCTACACCGGCTTTCGCCGGGGATTCCCCGAGACCCTCCCAAGAGACGGTTCGGCGAAGGAACGAAAAGGCCAAAACCCCAGCCGTACCAGCTGCCTGGTGGCGTTCCGCGAACCCGGGCCGTACCAGCGGTACGGCCCCAAAACGGGCAGGCCAATGCCCAGGCAGGACCAAACCTTCGTTTTGGGCAGCGTACCGCTGGCACGACCCGGGTTCGTGGTACGCACGCTCTGCTGCGCCGTTTTCGCCGGCGTACCGCTGGTACGGCCGGGGTTGCTGGCTGCTGGTATACGGCCCGGGTTGCTGGTAGGCATAGTTCACCTCTTTTCGGGTTCTAACACGATGCTCTTACTCAATCTTCTCCCAATTCATCCTTGCGCCATCACGGCACATTCGTCGCTCGTGCTGTCGTCTGCGCCATCACGGCACATGCGTCGTCGTCTGCGCCGTCACGGCACATTAGCTCGTTCACCTTCTCCCCGGGCTTGCCTGCAGGGCCCTGAAAACACGCGGGGTTCGGGACCTAGGGCTAGAAGATCATACATGCACTTTACAGGTGTTTAGAGTCTAGGACTATGCTCGGGCTAGTAAGGGCTTTCTAGCTGCGAAGTATGTGTTGTGATATGTTTTTAATGCATGATAGGGACCTATATGGTGCAAAAGTCTGTCACTGCAGGATGCTGGGATTATTTTTGTCGGTTTCCGGCTGCTAAAGTCTAAAGGGCATGCTTGTGCATGTTGCAGCTGCAGAAACGCATACATAAACAACAACAAACAAGTGGCAAATGATTTGATTTGTCTGCGTCTGCGAGATTAGATTTTGCCAAGCATGAGCTTTTGATGTGCTGGAATTGGTACACAGCATCGACAAACATGTCTGATTGGAATGCTGTTGCCGCATGGTAATTCAGTTTTGGTCTATGATGAAACAGTAGAAGTCTAATAATCGACTTGAAAACAGCAGTTTCAAGGAGGTCAAAGTTCCATGTCATGACTGTGTATCAAACAAGTGCCGAATTGTTACACGTGCTGTTTTGTGCCACATGATAATTCAAGTATTGATTAAACACACAATACGAAACAAATGTCGCTCCGGATCTGTCTACCACACTACAAGCATGGACTGGGACTCGCTCTCTCTCTCTCTCTCTCTCTCTCTCTCTCTCTCTCTCTCTCTCTCTCTCTCTCTCTCTCTCTCTCTCTCTCTCTCTCTCTCTCTCTCGCTCTCTCTTTGGTTCTCGCTCTCTTTCTGCTTTTCTGTTTTTGCTCCCGGGGCGTCGAGCCGAAGGGCCAATTGAGCAGCAATTTTGTTTTGGTGTGATCCGGTTTCCGGCATCAGCGGAAGCAGATGACTCATTCCCTCATTCCCTACTGACGACCAGCAAGATTATGTTTCAGAGAAGAGTGGAACTGAAGGAGATGTTCAGGACAGTGGCTGCAGGTGTGGCCCAGTTCCATCGCACATCTTGCGCTGCATTTGGATTTGCTGCTTTGAAGTAAGGCTGCAAAAAGCACGTCTTCTATCTGCAGTTTGGGTCGAGACCAAAGACGTTAAACAGGCTCACCTCTGATGCACATGAGGCTCGCCGCCCTCCTGTGGTAATGCTCTTGATAAGTTTGCTGCGGCTAAATGCTGGCACGCTGATGCGAGGATTTTGCGGCATGTACTGGCAGACGTTAATCTCAGCTTGTAACTTCAACTGTTTCGATTGCTTGCTGTACGTGCGCGGTGCTTTTTGCGTCTGGAAGCTCCACTTGCAGGAGCTCTTTTTTCCTACAGAATCGTAGGCAGCCTCGAAGGGCCTCCCCTGTGCGGGAAAGATCTTGCACGAACAAGAACAGAAGCACTCAGCCGATGGCAAGTTTGGCAAATTTTCCACAAGTATCTCACATTTCACAGCATGTTGGCTTTCTTGGACATTGATCTAAACATCTAAACAGCACGCGGAAGGAATTTTGTTTTTCCGTGCAGGTTTCCAGCTGAAACTGGTTTCAAAAAGCAGCTCTAGTCCGGGCACCGAAACGGGCCCCAGATTTTGGCTTTCTTCGTTGGACATACAAGCTCGCGCAACTCGGGGCCCCAAATTAGAGCTCAGATTTGGGAGCCATTTCTGGGGCCCAGTTATGCCGTTTTTCGTCGAGCAGATGCCACATCTGCGCACACAGCTGGCCGTTGCGTGCAACAGTATATAAACCTCGCCAGCTCCGTTTTGCATTTTGCCGGCGTTCCTTCAAAATTCAATATAACAAGTGGAACGCTCGGAAACATGTGAACCTTGCAAACAGAACTTTCTCACACAGAGGAGGCCCTTCCAAGCATCCTAGAGAGCAGCTTCCGGAATTGGCTCCGTAATTCGAGCGCTCTTTTGGCCCAAGTGTTGCAACGATGTCCGACGTGGAAGCACCTCCTGTTCCTCCCCCTCAAAGAGTGGAGTTGCCGCAGGACCTAAATGGTCCTTCCTCGTATGCCTGTTGCTAGGAGACTTTGTCCACCCGTCTGGCCCGCCTGCGACAGGAGCGTCAGGATGCAAAGGTGTGGTATTGTCTGCGTGTCTACAAGATGTCTTGATTGTCTTTCGTCCAAAGCAGGTAGAAGCACGCAGAGTCGCTAAGATCCTGAAAGCAGAGCAAAAACGACTTCGCAAGGCATGGTTCTGTCTGCTGCCCCGTCGAAATGTAGATGTTTGAACTTGCCCAGGCTGAAACAGTAGCACGGCAGCTTTCTGAATCGCAGTAATTAACCCTTGTCGTTTCTCACACGATGGCGCGAATGTTTTGACGCGCATTGAGCCCGGCACTGAGAGTGATCAGCGGTCAGTGAGCTTCGCTGTCGCCGTGTTGAATTGTTGCCCCAGCAGCGAGTATCTGTTGAGCAGTGACTAAGCTCTGCCAGCTTTTAGTACGTAAGTCAGTGAGTGTGAATGAGTGAGCTTTGCTGCGACGAACGGCTGCCTGCAGCGCGTAAATTCTTCTTCGGTGTCGGGTGAGCAGTGACCAAGCTTCGCTCTTTCTTTCCCAAGGGAATGAATGTTTACGGCTTTGAGCCCGGCGCTGAGAGTGGTCAGCGGTGCGAGCCCTGCCGAAGCAGTGGGTGAGAGGGCTTGGCTGTGACCCGAACTGTTGCGTGGCAGCTAGTAACTTCTTCGTCTTCGGTTGAGCGTGAGCGGTTCAGCAGTGTGCAAGCCTTGTCTGAGGCAGGGCACGAAAGTTTTACGGGCTTTGAGCCCGGCACTAAAAGCGATGACTCTGCGGAGTGGGGTTTGCCATCTGGCAATGAGGTCTGCCATCTGAGCCAGTGAATGTATGAGCATTGCCCAAACTGTTGCCTGAGCAGCTGGTAAACTTTCCGGCTAGTCATTGACGAAGCCTTGCTTTGACGTAATCCCAGCCTTCTTTTTCTGAAGGCCACAAAACGTGGTTGCGTTGCGGTGTAGGGTGTAGGGTTTAGGATGAGTAAGTGACCCTTGCTGTAGTCCATGTGGGCAGCCAAAACTCTTTGTTGACATCTAGCAGGTTTTTCCGAATGCACGAATGCGAGCCCGTCATATCATGCTCATTCGCTTCTGAAATGTTGAGCCTGTTGCAAGGTCGAAGCTGAGCGCCGTAGTCTTTTACGTAGAGCAACGCGTTGCATGGGAAATCTGGATCCGAAACTGTCCGCTTGCAGAAAGCTAGGACAGGCAGACTCTACTGATCCGCCGCAGTTTGATTCGAGATTGTATGCTGCAGGGTGTGAGGATACAGACGAGGGAACCTGAACGAGCCCAGAGGTGGTGGGCAAATGATTCACCCTTAGGGCAAAGCCGGTGGTATAATACTCAGCTGCCAACTGAGTTTGATTGACTCCGGCATGTCTGGGACCTTCCAGCGTTCTAATAGTGTTATACTACCCAAAGGGTGTGTAAGTGGGTTCCCTTGGTTTTTGCAGCAGATGGGGTGGGTTCCCTGTGGGTTCCCTTGTTTTTTGCAGCACTTCAGGTGGGCTACATGTGGGTTCCCTTGTTTTTTGCAGCATTTCGAGTGGGTCTGTGTATGTTCTTCATTTAGCTTTCTTGTAGATTCCTATGGTTTTTGCAGCATGGACGGTGGGTTCCCTGTGGGTTCCCAAGTTTTTGCAGCATTTTTAAGTGGGTTCCCATGGTTTTTAACAATATCGACGATGGATTCTCTGTGGGTTCCCTTGTTTTTTGCAACACTTCAGGTGGGCAACATGTGGGTTCCTTTGTTTTTTGCAGCATTTCGGGTGGTCTGTGTATGTTCTTCACTTAGCTGTCTTGTAGATTCCCATGGTTTTTGCAGCATGGACGGTGGGTTCCCTGTGGGTTCCCTAGTTTTTGCAGCATTTTTAAGTGGGCTCCCATGGTTTTTCACCGTCGATACGGTGGGTTCTCTGTTTGGTTCCCGGGTTTTTGCAGCATTTGAAGTGAGTTCCCATGGTTTTCCAACAGGCTCTTTTGGCTTTTGCAGCATGTCAGCTGGGTTCCCTGTGGGTTTCCTAGTTTTTTGCAGCATGTTTAATGGGTTCCCATGGTTTAACAGCATCGACGGTGGGTTCCCTGTGGGTTCCTTGCTTTTTGCAGCATTGCAAGTGGGTTCCCATGGTTTTCCCAGCATATATTCCGCAAAGGTATGGGCGGGCTCCCCTGGCTCTTGCAGTGTGTCAGCTCGGTTCCCTGTGGGGTACATGTGGGTTCCCATGGTTTCTCCAGCTCGCGCATTATGTTTCAGAGAAGAGTGGAACTGAAGAAGATGTTCAGGACAGTGGCTGCAGGTGTGGCCTAGTTCCATCGCACAGCTTGCGCTGCATTTGGATTTGCTGCTTTGAAGTAAGGCTGCAAAAAGCACGTCTGCTATCTGCAGTTCGGGTCGACCAAATACGTTAAACAGGCTCACCTCTGATGCACATGAGGCTCGCCGCCCTCCTGTGGTAATGCTCTTGATAAGTTTGCTGCGGCTAAATGCTGGCACGCTGATGCGAGGATCTTGCGGCATCTACTGGCAGATGTTAATCTCAGCTTGTAGCTTCAACTGTTTCGATTGCTTGCTGTACGTGGGCTGTTTTTGCGCTGGGAAGCTCCACTTGCAGGAGCTCTTTTTCGCTACAGAATCGTAGGAAGCCTCGAAGGGCCTCCCCTGTGCGGGAAAGCTCTTGTACGAACAAGAACAGAAGCACTTGTCTTGAAACGGCAGCCGATGGCAAGTTTGGCAAATTTTCCAAAAGTATCTCACATTTCACAGCATGTTGGCTTTCTTGGACGTTGATCCAAACAGCATGCGGAAGGAATTTTGTTTTTCCGTGCAGTTTTCCAGCTGAAACGGGTTCCAAAAAGCAGCTCTAGTCCGCGCACCGAAACGGGGCTCCCGATTTTGGCTTTCTTCGTTGGACATACAAGCTCACGCAATTCGGGGCCCCAGATTAGAGCTCAGATTTGGGAGCCATTTCTGGGGCCCAGTTATGCCTTTTTTTCGTCGAGCAGATGCCACATCTGCATGCACAGCTGGCCGTTGTGTGCAACAGTATATAAACATCGCCAGCTCTGTTTTGCATTTTGCCGGTGTTCCTTCAAGATTCAAAATAACAAGTGGAATGCTCGCAAACATGTGAACCTTGCAAACAGAACTTTCTCACACAGAGGATGCCCTTCCAAGCATCCTAGAGAACAGCTTCCGGAATTGGCTCCGTAATTCGAGCGTTCTTTTGGCCCATGTGTTGCAACGATGTCCGACGTGGAAGCACCTCCTGTTCCTCCCCCTCAAAGAGTGGAGTTGCCGCAGGAGTGTAGAACGTCCTTGGTAAATAAATGGTCCTTCCTCGTCTGCCTGTTGCTAGGAGACTTTGTCCGCCCGTCTGGCCCGCCTGCGACAGGAGCGTCAGGATGCAAAGGTGTGGTATGGTCTGCGTGTCTACAAGATGTCTTGATTGTCTTTCGTCCAAAGCAGGTAGAAGCACGCAGAGTCGCTAAGATCCTGAAAGCAGAGCAAAAACGACTTCGCAAGGCATGGTTCTGTCTGCTGCCCCGTCGAATGTAGATGTTTGAACTTGCCCAGGCCAAAACAGCAGCACGGCAGCTTTCTGAATCGCAGTATTTAACCCTTGTCGTTTCTCACACGATGGCGCGAATGTTTTAACGCGCATTGAGCCCAGCACTGAGAGTGATCAGCGGTCAGTGAGCTTCGCTGTCGCCTCTCTGGTGTTGAACTGTTGCCCCAGCAGCGAGTATCTGTTGAGCAGTGACTAAGCTCTGCCAGCTTTTAGTACGTGAGTCAGTGAGTGTGAATGAGTGAGCTTTGCTGCGACGAACGGCTGCCTACAGCGCGTAAATTCTTCTTCGGTGTCGGGTGAGCAGTGACCAAGCTTCGCTCTTTCTTTTCCAAGGGAATGAATGTTTACGGCTTTGAGCCCGGCGTTGAGCGTGGTCAGCGGTGCGAGCCCTGCCGAAGCAGTGGGTGAGAGAGCTTGGCTGTGACCCGAACTGTTGCGTGGCAGCTAGTAACTTCTTCGTCTTCGGTTGAGCGTGAGCGGTTCAGCAGTGTGCAGGCCTTGTCTGAGGCAGGGCACGAATGTTTTACGGGCTTTGAGCCCGGCACTAAAAGCGATGACTCTGCGGAGTGGGGTTTGCCATCTGGCAGTGAGGTCTGCCATCTGAGCCAGTGAATGTATGAGCATCGCCCAAACTGCTGCCTGAGCAGCTGATAAACTTTCCGGCTAGTCAGTGACGAAGCCTTGCTTGGACGTACTCCCAGCCTTCTTTTTCTGAAGGCCACAAAACGTGGTTGCGTTGCGGTGTAGGGTTTAGGATGAGTAAGTGAGCCTTGCTGTAGTCCATGTGGGCAGCCAAAACTCTTTGTTGACATCTAGCAGGTTTTTCCGAATGCACGAATGTTAGCCCGTCATATCATGCTCATTCGCTTCTGAAATGTTGAGCCTGTTGCAAGGTCGAAGCTGAGCGCCGTAGTCTTTTACGTAGAGCAACGCGCAGCATGGGAAATCTGGATCCGAAATTGTCCGCTTGCAGAAAGCTAGGACAGTCAGACTCTATTGATCCGCCGCAGTTTGATTCGAGATTGTATGCTGCAGGGTGTGAGGATACAGACGAGGGAACCTGAACGAGCTCAGAGGTGGCGGGCAAATGATTTCACCCTTAGGACAAAGCCGGTGGTATAATCCTCAGCTGCCAACTGAGTTTGATTGACTCCGGCATGTCTGGGACCTTCCACCGTTCTAATAGTGTTATACTACCCAAAGGGTGTGTAAGTGGGTTCCCTTGGTTTTTGCAGCAGATGGGGTGGGTTCCCTGTGGGTTCCCTTGTTTCTTGCAGCACTTCAGGTGGGCTACATATGGGTTCCCTAGTTTTTTGCAGCGTTTCGGGTGGGTCTGTGTATGTTCTTCATTGAGCTTTCTTGTAGATTCCCATGGTTTTTGCAGCATGGACGGTGGGTTCCCTGTGGGTTCCCTAGTTTTTGCAGCATTTTTAAGTGGGTTGGTTCCCATGGTTTTTAACAATATCGACGGTGGATTCTCTGTGGGTTCCCTTGTTTTTTGCAACACTTCAGGTGGGCACATATGGGTTCCCTTGTTTTTTGCAGCATTTCGGGTGGTCTGTGTATGTTCATCACTTAGCTGTCTTGTAGATTCCCATGGTTTTTGCAGCATGGACGGTGGGTTCCCTGTGGGTTCCCTAGTTTTTGCAGCATTCTTAAGTGGGCTCCCATGGTTTTTCACCGTCGATACGGTGGTTTCTCTGTTTGGTTCCCGGGTTTTTGCAGCATTTGAAGTGGGTTCCCATGGTTTTCCAATAGGCTCTTTTGGCTTTTGCAGCATGTCAGCTGGGTTCCCTGTGGGTTCCCTAGTTTTTTGTAGCATTTTTAATTGGTTCCCATGGTTTAACAGCATCGACGGTGGGTTCCCTGTGGGTTCCTTGCTTTTTGCAGCATTGCAAGTGGGTTCCCATGGTTTTCCCAGCATATATTGCGCAAAGGTATGGGCGGGCTCCCCTGGCTCTTGCAGTGTGTCAGCTCGGTTCCCTGTGGGGTACATGTGGGTTCCCATGGTTTCTCCAGCCTTGCTGCTGGTTAGCAAGGAATGGAAGAATGGAGGTTCCCCCCGTGTGTTTCTTGTGGGCGAAAAAAGCTAAACTTGAATTGTTTCCGAAAAAAAGTTTGTCTCCGAAAGTAGAAAGCGCAAAAGGCTACAAATCAAGCTTGGTATCTGTTGTCGCCGATTGAATTTCTTCTCCGTGAAACTTTGCCGCAGAAATATTTCAAGCAGACGTTTCTTTTGAAATCGTTCGAACAGCCGCAACAGAATTTGAAGCAAATCTTTGTTACAATTCTTGTACATGGAGCTTCAGTTTGCATTCGGTAGCAGGATGGAAAGTTTCAGGATCGGAAACATCAAATGCCACACTCCAATGCAGTCATTCCAAATAGAACAAATAAAGAAAGTTGTTTGCATGTGTTTTTGCACCTGCAACATATGCCGCAGTATGCCATGTAGACATGAGCAATCAAGGTAACTTGTTCTTGAACCCCACCCCAACACTACTAGTGCTGCATACTGTTGTCGCATTCCAGACTAGACATCTGTTCAGAAGAACATTCAGGATTCCAACACTATTCCGCTAAAGTAGAGACTTCAGCAAACACCTGGGACACCATAAGCCCAAAACCCCAGAAGCCCTAAATCCTTGGACTTGAAAACCCTCTAAGCCTTAAGGCCCCTAAGCCCCGAAACCCCACGTTCTTTTCAGGGCCCTGCAGGCAAGCCCGGGGACAAGATCATGGAGCTAATGCGCCGTGATGGCGCAGACGACGACGATTCTGCCGTGACGGTGCAGACGACAAGACGAACGACAAATGTGCCGTGATGGCGCAGACGACGAGACCGACGACCAAATGTGCCGTGAGGGCGCAGACGACGACGCATGTGCCGTGATGGCGCAGACGACGGGACAGCGACAGATGCGCCGTGATGGCGCAGGGATCAATTGGGAGAAGATTGAGTAAGAGCATCCTGTTAGGACCCGAAAGAGGTGATCTATGCCTGCGAAGGGCAAAAAGTCAGTGCGCCGTGATGGCGCAGACGACCAGACCAATGTGCGCAGACGACAACCTGCGCCGTGACGGCGCAAAGATCAATTGGGAGAATTTTGAGAAAGAGCATCGTGTTAGGACCTGGTGATGTGCCGTGACGGCGCAGACAGGGTCGGCCTCTCTCTCTCTCTCCCTGTCTCTCTCTTGGCGTCAGAACTGAGTGGTGTCAGAAGGTCTGGGACTCAGCAAGAACGAGAGACGGAAGGTCATGCCCTCATGCAATCGCTATGCTCTGAAACCCACGCATCACGGAATAGCAACTCTGCAGACCCATGCCGGTGAACCGTCCACTGAAGACCCCAAGGCCGTGGCAGCTTCCTGTCATCTTCCATGTTCCAACCTCGGTGTTCAGTGAGTCTCGGGACTGCTAGGAGGTAAGACATGTCTTTGGGCGCGGCTGTGATAGGGGCAGAACTTTTTTGCTCTGGCCCAGGCTGGGCCACGTCGGGGCACCCGAGCCTCAGCCTCAGCAACCTTCCTCCCACATGCATACTGTTTTCTGATTGACACAGCAGGTTGAGCTGAAGATGTGTGTTGAGCAGACAGCAAGGAAGATCGCTGCACGGCTGTGGTACCCAGGCTTTCATTGGAAGAGGTGATTGCCGTCGCGCCGTGACTCAGTGCATCATCCAGCATGCTCAATCGCTGAGGCCTTCCTTGGCTTGGCTTGCTGATGGAGCAAATGCAGTCGGGGCCCAAAGTTATAAAGAGAGGCTGTCACAGGTCGGACAACGAAGTGAACGAAAACTTCATGCAGTATGTCAATTCTGTCAAGAGGCTCACTCAATCAGGGGTCCTCCTCGCTGGGCACTTCGGTAGGCACCGGAGCCTAAGTTCACTAGATTCAAAATGCATTCACCTTTACTACTCTTGAAGCATGGTTCAGCTTAGCAGCGGGAGACACCGGCGAAGTTGGGGCGGCTTCGAATTCGGTCGGGAGGCGGCTTGTGGTCGGGATAGGGCTGAAAGGGCTCCGCTGCGACGTGGCCAACAGCTGCTGCCGAAGTGCGGTTCTGATCAGCTCCTGGCAGACTGATCGCAAAGTAAGATTAAGGCTTTGCGCAACCTAGAAAAGCACTAACAGCCAACGAGACTAAGTCGCGCGAATGTTGCTTGTGATGGTGGTGATGCTGTGGTGCTGCTGAGGAGGACGATGAAAAGAACGCGGATGATGCCAGTGAGGATGAGGAGGAGACGTTGATGATGATCATTGTGCATCAAAACCCACCTCCTCAAACTCCGCCGTCTTCAGCGAAGCGCGGAGGCTCTGGATCTCCATATCCTCCATACGAAACACGAGTCGAGGCGCCTGAGACATTAGAGCACTGGTGTGGGACCGCCCGCCTGTTCAGCCTGGAACTCAGCCGCAGTTTTCTCCGTGGCCTCCAACCAAATCCATCGTATTAAATTGTCGCCTAAAGGAAGACCCCACATCCAGCCTCCATTTCTTGGGAAGCTGTTTCAGCGCGGAGCTGCGAGCGTAATGCTGCGTCCTCATGTGGGTCGGGGCAAACCCCTCTGCCAGCCAGCGCTGTTCGCCCTCTCTCTCCCTCTCTGCCTCAAGGAAGTCTCGAGAGAGCTGCAAAGCTTGTGCCCGCTCACGGAGAGAACGTGTCCGTTCCTGGCATGGGGTTTGCTTCAATTTCTCAGAGAGCACAAATGGTCTGACTGAGCTGGCCAGAACGTTCAGGTCGAAAGTCAGCTGGAGGTCCTGTCGAGTAGCAGCTTTCTTGACTCTTAGTAAGTCCCGGAACACTTCAGACCGCCCCACCTGCAGCTCCGCCAATCGCTCCTCAGTTACATCAGTATCTCGACCACAAGCCCTACTTTGAATTTGGGTCGCACTGGAAGCCCACCTGGACCTCCTCTTCAAGCTTGATCTTCGTCGCCTGTTCATGTGCATGTTGAAAATCTCTGAGGTAAAGCCCTAAACCTTGAACCCCACCAGCAGGTCCATGGTATGATGCTCCATCTCCTGGACGGACTCCTCGATCCTCCCCATTGTGGCGATTCTGCTCTCCTGAGCTTCCGCCATCCCTCGGAGTCTCTTGTCCTCCGTGGATTTGCTAGGTCTTCTTTCTCAGGGCACTAGCAGAACCCGACCTTCTCCGCCAACTCTTCCCGGAGATCAGAAGCCCGGTCCTGCGCAGACGCGGTCCCTGTCTCTGGCTGGGTCGCTCTTCACTCAAGA
This sequence comes from Symbiodinium sp. CCMP2592, assembly GCA_905221615.1. NCBI lineage: Eukaryota > Dinophyceae > Suessiales > Symbiodiniaceae > Symbiodinium > Symbiodinium sp. CCMP2592. Next base: position 20,929 of record CAJNDT010001436.1, read on the forward strand.
GGCCACACCCGGCCTCATGCTCGGCTCTAAGGGCCTGGTGCTCATTGCGGCGCCGCTGGTTCGCTTCCAGCAGCCGCGCCTGATTGTGTGTTGTAGCTTGTCCAGTAGGATTGTTGCGGAGCGCTTAAGCTCCCGTCCTTGTCGGAGCGGAGAACGGCGGCGTCTCGGTCGAGCTGCCGGAAAGACTGCAATTCCTGAGAGAGCGAACGAACCAGCGAGTGCAAGTCACTCACACTGCTGCTTAGTTGCTGTGCTCATCTCGCGCTGAAGAGCTCGCAACTCGGTTGTCTTCGCCTGTGCGTTTCCAAGCATTTTCGGATCCCTCAGCTCAATACCACAACTTACCTGGTTCCTGCCTCGTCCTTCGCCTCCAGTCCACGCACCGTCTCCTGAGCCGCGGTCTGAACGCACATGCCGGGTGCGTTTCCAAGCATTTTCCACAAATTCCCTGGCCTCGTGGCATTTGAGCTCGTCTTGCAAGGCTGCCTGGAGCAGCGTTTTGCGACTGCGGCTTGGAAAGATCTGTCGACTGCTAGCACCTGATTCGCACAGTACTCCTGGCCTGCATGGTCTTCTTCTCCTCCTTCCAGCTTGCCTGCACCAGGCTACATGTGTCCCAGCCAGCGAGGAAGCTCCCAGCCGTGCCTCCTGCATGAGCTCCCGCTTCACCATGTCGTTCATCTTGCGCTCTATCTTTTCCTGCAGCAGCTTAATTCTACGTTCATACACACTGCAGGTATGACTATGACTCCCTTCAAATTCACTGCCACCTTTCCTGGCCTTAGCATCGCTCGCCATTTCGGCCTTCTGATCAGACAGAGCCTTCGCCATCAGAGCGTTGTCCTCCGCAAGCTAAGAAGCTTTAGTGCAAGGCCGAACAATTTGGCACTTCAGGCCTTCTCGCAGATGGCCGTCCGGGCCTCCGCGAGGTTCGCTATTCGGTAGCCCTCAGTTTACGAACGAGTCAGGCGAGGTTACTGCTGATGTGCCAAGTGCCCGACATCCGTCGTTTGCAGCTGGCTGAGCAGCTGCGCTTGCAGCTCCTCGGCTTTGCCCGCTTGCCGCTTGTACGCCTCACGTGGGTTCACACTCTGCCTCTCTCTAGCGACCTGTCTCTCTTCAAGCACTTTCATCCCGCCTCCGACTCAGCGCGTTGCTCCTGGAGTTCCTCCTGGCGTCAGTTGTTGAAGTTCACACTCTGCCTCTCTCTAGCGACCTGTCTCTCTTCAAGCATTTTCATCCCGCCTCCGACTCAGCGCGCTGCTCCTGGAGTTCCTCCTGGCGTCAGTTGTTGAATTCTCTCCCTCCCCCGCCCCCTCTTCCCCTCCCCTGCCAGCTGATCCTTGTACACCGCATCGGTGCCAAGGTTTTCTTCAAGCCCATGATATTTCTCCCACCCCCCCTCCCTCTTCCCCTCTCCCTTCCCCTGCCTGCAACTCCTGGTTGGTCTGGCGGTTCTGTCCAGCCGGTGTACTCTTCTTCCTCTTGTTCTCGCTGGTCTTCAGAACGTACCTGTTGTAGTACTTGTTCCAGACGTACCCGGAGGCGTCCGCCATGACAAAAAACGGAACTCCTAGAGCCTTAGATCTGCTGTGCTGTGCCGCTGGTGTCGGTTCTTGTGTCTGTGCTAGTGCTTGTGCTGCCCGGTGCCTGTGCTAGTGCTTGTGCTGCTGCCCGTGCTGCTGCCCGTGCTGGTGCCCCGCGCGTGCCCGTGCTGGTGCCCGTGCTGTCCGTGCTGGTGCTGGTGCTGCTGGCACGGAAGCCTAGAGCCTAGAGAGAGGCAATGCATGTTCAGGAGTGATCCACGTGTCCTTTCACTGCATTCTTGGCGCACGAACACACAATTTTGTTCATGCTGTGACAGTGCCCTGGCTGCTCTACTGCTGAGGTTTCGGACCACTTGTGCAGTGATGCCAGCGAGAGGTGCCAGCCTGGGAAGATTTCAGGTATGAAGCGGTTCTTTACTTAGGATGAGGAGTTGTTCATGAGTTCCGTAAATCAAAGGTAGTTACGGCTTGGTGCAGGGTCCAAGCATGTGGTGTTCTGCAAATGCACAACTTCGGAGGTGGCAAGACTTCTCCCCATTTCGAACAGCTGGCAGAGTCTGTAGGAATGTAAGTGCATGCTGCGGTATGTGCACCAGACTTTTCGACTGAAGGCCTGCCAGCTGGTTTGCCCGACGTAGCGCAACAAGTACTTCGAGGTCATTAGGGAAGCTCAACCGGTACCGGCAAGCAACGTGTAGCCCTTCTGAAAAACACCCTAAGCCCCAAACCCTGCAACCCTTTGATGCAACCCTTCTGAACTTTCAACGAAAAATCCTAGAAGCAAAGAGTCAGAAGCCAGCGGTTTCGGAAGAAGCAGCTGAGACCCCTACCCTAAACCCCTGAACCCTGAGACACCAGCTGAGACAGCTAAACCCTGAAACAGCATTTGCGGAAACCAGACCTCGGAAGTGGCACTTCCGAAACCAGCGGGATTTCGGAACCGGCCTCGGAACTGGATTCGGAACTGGATTCGGAACTCTATCAAGGGAGGACAGGGATCTTAGATTCAGGGTTTAGTTTCTCTCACTCTCTCTCTCTCTGTCTATCTCTCCTTCTCTCCCTGCCTCCCTCCCTTCTTCCGTTGCTGGCTTCTGCCCGAACCCTCTCGCTGTGAGGGCGCACATTGTTTGCCAGCCGCAGTAATTTCGCAGTGAGGGCGCACATTGTTTGCCAGCCGCAGTAATTTCGCAGCACTCCGATAGTCGATCAAGCATTTGTGCGTCCTGCCATGATCATCGACGATGATGAGGATGAACTCGCCACTCTGTCGCTTCGTAAATTGCGTGAGCGAGCACGGGACTTGGGTTTGATTGTTCGTGGAAACAAGGCACAGGTAACAGCGCGCCTGCTGGCACATATGCGTGGCGAGCTGGTTCCCCAGGCAAAAGCGAAGCCTAAGGCTGCGCCTAGGCCGCCTAGCCATGCGGCCGCAAGCAGGAGGCCGTGGGTTCGTGCGCAGCGTGTCCGCAGGCCACCGGAGCGCTATGAGCCTGGCACCACACGTGACGAGATTGTGGACGACGATACATCCGATAGTTATGACATCAGTTGTGACAGCAGTGGCAGTGGCAGCCGTGAATCCATGTCTGATATCGATCGGGACGGCCCACAGCCCGCAGACGACAGGGAGGACTATTCAGACCTTGCAGATGATGCACAATCAGAGGAGGCGGAGGAGGAGGGGGAAGAGGAGGAGGTGGAAGAGGACGAGGATGATGTGAGCCAATCCGAGAGGGCAGAGGCACAGGACGATCCCGACGGCTTCGTGCGGGGCGTCCCCGTTTTTGAGGCAGAAGATCCTCGGGAGGACTCGCTGGCACGGCGAATGTCAGGGCACGTGAGTGCTTTCGATGAGATATCCGAGGGTGACTGATGCTCTTGTCTGTCGATGTCTGCTTTCGCATAGCCGCTTGAAGCTGTGCCACACTCTTCACTCTCAATAACGTGGCCCGACGTGGTTAAAAGAAGGGCTGCTTAGTGCGCGCCGGCTCAGTGGCGATGTCATGTGCTTTCCTTCTGTGCAAAGACCCTTTACGCTTGCCAGGTCCACTGCCTTCCCATTGGCCCGGACCTCATGGACGATTGCGTGCAAAGTGATTGGCTTCGGAAGGCTTGGGTCTGAAGATTTTTTTGGTTTCCGCGCAGCAAGGAAGGCCTTGATTCAATTTCTAGGGTTTTCGCACTTAGGACTTGGGTGTCTCTTTATTGTTTTTTCCGGTAAGAGCGAGAAGGGGTTAGAAATTGTCGGCCATCACAAGAACGTGTTGACACGGATGCCGAAGCATGTTTCGGCTTGTCTTTGGCCTGTGCTAGCAGCCATGCTGGACGGCTTGTCCGACGAGGAGCCGGCGGGGAAAGCGTCTGCAACTGCGGCAATTCCTGCTCTTCGGTGGCGCATGAAGAAGCCTGCCGCGTGCGGCCTAGACCCAGACCCTTCTGCGGCGGACATCTCTTCGGCAGAGGACATAGCGCACGTGAAGATCTGCTCGGACCCAAGCACGTGTGCTCGCTGCTTGTACCTGCGAAATCGTGAGCACTGGAGCGACGTGGCTGCTCTCACTTCGGATGGCCAGCCAATGGGAACGTGGCTAATGCCCATGCTGGGCAAACATGGCAAGTGGGGTCTCGGATGCTTTGTTTGCCGCAAGAAAGGGCTTGTCTCTGCTTGGGCTGAAGGTCGCGTGCAGACTTTGTCGCTGGGTAATGTACGCCGGCATGGCCAGTCTTTACAACACTGCGAGGCTTCCGAAGAAGGTGGCTATGACAACCTTGCGTCTGGGAAGACAAGGAAGCTGGCACCTCCAACTGAAACCTTCGCCAAAGTCTTGCAGCACAGGAAAGAAGGCAAGGCGCTGCGCAGCGGGCTGGACCAAATGGGCGCCTGGAAGATCACCAAAATCCAGTACTGCCTCGCAGAAGCAGTGCGCGAGGAGGCCAGAGCGCAGCTCAGAAGATCGCACTGCATTGCTCTCAAAATGGATTCACGTGAAGGCATGCTCCTGGTTCGCTTCACGGCCTGCGACGCAGACTTGAGCGTAGCAAAGGGTGTCCTAGGACACAAGCGCATCCAGGAAAGAGAAACCTCCAGCGCGCTGGTGAGGTCTGTGCGTGACATGGTGCGACACTTCTGCCTTGTGCGTGGATGCCTCGATGAGGGATTGGCGGCTCACATTTGCGACAAGGTGCAGATCATCTGCGCGGACAAAGCCTCCAACGAGCAGGTGGCTGGACGGATGGCGCGCAGTGACACCAATCCGCTGTTCAAGAATGCGCACGTGGTGAACCACGATTCGGCACACGCTATGCAGAGGTGCGTCTATAAGTTGGTTTTGGGTTTCTAGGTTCATACGTCAGAGTTAATTCAGGGTGTTCAATGTGGAAGAGCCGCCGCCCTGACAGGGTGTTGAAGAGGCCGTGGCAGGCCATCGAGCCCATCCAGTCAGTCATCGACGATTGGATCACCGGGCCAGACAGCGTGACGCAAATGATCGAGCACAGCACCGTGCTGTCATCTGTGTACCACACGTACTGTCAAAAGCTGGAATCCTGCCCCATCCACTCCAAGAGGATCAAAGATCTGCGGGCAGCCAAACACAGGTTCGCTAGCCTGCAGAAGCCCTTGGGTCGCTGTGTGTTGACGTGGGATGCAGTCATGTCTACTCTGCTGTGGGCGGCGGCGAACCGCACTGGAGCAGAACGTCAGCGCTGCGTGGCATGCCTGTCAACGCTGACCGAGGAGCGCCTGATCCTTATGGCTATGTGTGCGGACGTAGCCGACGAAAATACACGAGCGCTTCGATACGTAGATTCGGAGGATTGGGATCCGGCCGAGTGGCCAAAGGAGCTGGGCATGCTTATGGATCGATTGCATTTCCTCATCAACAAGGCCACATGGTCTTACAGTCTTTGGGTCCGTCAGTCTCAGGGATAGGCAAACATTCTGTGTTGCGGTTAAGTTCTATAGTCTAGGGCATGTGCGTGCTTTGCATCTACCTACTACAGGGCGGAGTCCTGGACCAGGGCTACACTGCGTGCATGTTGGACCTTCTCCGCGAGCAGCGGGGCTTTCTTGTGGATGGGGCTGCTGTGACCCTCGGTGGGGATGGTCGTGTCACGCCGGCCATTCTGGTTTCCTGCTGTGACGTGTTTAAAGCCTACGTCAGTCTCGCCGTCCAGACGATGCAACAAGAATTCCCCTTGCATGATCTTTTGAGCTCCCTCGCGATCTTTGACATCAGACCTAGGAGAAATTCAGGTGCGGGAATGGACGACTTGGTATGGACTGAGCGGCGCAAGGCGAATCTTGCTCGTCTGGCCCAGGCGTGCAATGTGAGCCCAGACAGCTTGCTAAGCCAGTACATTGACCTTGAGCCCGTGGCACGCTTCCATATAGCTTCTGCTGAGGGCACAAGCTTTGATGCGTGGCGTACAGCCTTGTTGCGATGCCGGCAAGGCCGGAGAGAACTCAAGGCACGGCATCCTGTTGATGCCATTTGGCCGGCTCTCATTCTTTACGGAGCGTTTTCTGGCTTGTCGACAAGTGGCGTCGAGCAGGGCTTCGCTCTGCTCGATCGGTTCCAGCCAGCTGAGCGCCGGCATATGCTGGAGAGCACCTGCGAGGACGAGGCCTATCTCCTTCTGCAAGGAGACATCCCTGAGAAATCCTGCTGCGAGCGAGCACAGAAGATCTGGATGGAGAGCTTTGCCGCGCCGAGGCAGAGCAGCAACAAGCGCTTCGACAAGGGTGTGCCACGCGCGCCGGATCCTCATTCCGAGAAGTCCTTCATCAAAAAGCGCCGCTTGCAGGTGGACGAGGGAGCGTCAGCTGTGGATCCGGAGGATGTGTTGCAGGCAGCGGCAAACCGCACATTCCAGAGCCAGGCTGTGCTAGATGAAGAATCTTGGCAACGAGGCCAAAAATATACAAACAAGCTAATGGCTTACTTGGACGGTGCTCTGTTGCAGTCAGAAGTGGACGATGCTCTCGTCGAGGCCGCTGTGGCACTCAAGACGCACCAGGAACAC
>CAJNDT010001436.1:32500-56555 GCA_905221615.1 Symbiodinium sp. CCMP2592
TGTAATCGGGGCCTGTTGCTGAGTGTTCTAAGAGCTAGCTGAGTCGTGACGAACTAAAGGTGTATATTCCAGCTTTGTCATATCCTGATCTTGACATGCTGCAGGACAAGTTCGACATGGAAAAGTTCAGTGCCGCCTTCCGCACGCATGGCAAATACCAGGCGGCGTGCAACTTCTTTTGGATCAACCACCGATGGTCCCCGGCCAAGTCTGTTCCGACGAACAGGAACAGCGTGAAGATGCTCATGAAACGGCTGCAGCAGGAGCGTGCGTTCAATCATGTCATGGTGGTGTCGCTCGCGTCGCCCGACGAGCTCGACCTTGGCAACTTGCGGCGTGTGTCGGCACAAGCATCGTGGTGAAATTTCACTGTTGCGCTCCATACATGTGACACGTAAGTGGTGCTATACTACTACAATGCTATGCACCCTGTAATTTTAATGCACCAGAGATCGAGCAACTTACAGCCCAGAGGAATACGATGAAGCCCTTCTTTTCGTGGTCCGGGACCTCATCGCGGCCGGGGCAGCGGAGGCAGAGCTGATGTGCTTCGACCGCTATTCAACTAAATCCATAGCGACCTGTGTCAATGTTGAAGTTCCGTGTCTGTTCCAGTCATTGCACGCTGGCATTGCAGCAAGCACGTGCGAGAGGGACGATGGTTGTTCCCGGGGGCAATTGTTCGTTAGCATCCAATCTGTGGGCGAAGAAGACAGGGAGGGAACTATTGGGAAAGACGGTCAGTGAGACAGAGAGGCTGCCACCTGCCTAGGCACTGGCGGCAGGTGATGCTCAGCGTCACCTTCGCTTTTGAAAAACATGGGACGCCCATGGATGCGTTCGTGCGCTCCGCGCCCGGCCTATTTTATTTTCCAGCGTCTGCACCCTCACTCCCCACAACCCTGCATGTTGCGGAATGCGCATAATCCTCGTCCTCAGGTGAACTTGAGAAACAACGTGGCTGACGATTTCGAAGCTGTCTTGAGATCCGGCGCCCAGAGAGTCATGGAACTGCAGCTATTCCGCAAGCGGTTGGAGAGCACTCTGGGCAAGACAGGCTTGACGAATGTGGAGGTATACCAAGCCTGGATCGACAGCATACCCAACAAGGAGAGCAAGATGCTCGAGAAGGTCGATTTGGAGTTTGTGCAGGACTGCCAGAAAATCTATGCCAGGCTCATGGGTGACGAGGCGTTGCGGACGGCCATCTTTGACCTCGACGAGGAGTACGGCAAAGCCTCGCCGTTCTGCTTCGTGGGGGCCCTGGTGAAAGTGGTCCAGAAGGCGCAGCCGGTGGCGTGGACAGTGTGGACTGTGCGCGACCAGCTCCAGATGGGCCTTGCCTTTTGCCGAGACTTCAATGCTTCCACCCTCGAGACTCGGCATTGCATCGCAGCGATTTCCACTGTCTAGGTCTGCCTATCTTGATGTGTTGTGACTACACACCGCATGTCGCCCGTCTCCTGACATTCTCAGGATCCGGTGCGCGGAAAAGGCTTGATAACGCTCTTTAACTTTAAGCATGACCTCCACAAGCATCTCCTGTCCACCTTCCTCGAATCCCTCACCGGCTTGAGCTTCGACGAGAAGGATGCCATCCGGACCAGGTGCGCGGCACACGTGATCTGGCGCAAGAGCAACCAAGCAAATGCATTGCAATGGCAAAGCACCCTATCCGACACCGGTCGCAAGATCATCTCCTTTCTCAAGGCGGGTTTGCGACATCACGGAACAGGGTTCGGAAATAAGACACCGCCTCCTCTCCCTGTCAGACCGACATCTTCGGCAACACCCACGACCACCACTACAAGGCTTCCCTCCGCGCCACCGTGGTGCTCAAGGATTTGCTTGTGCAGTGCAACCACCTGTCCTCCTCTTTGGACGAGATCGTGGAGTGTAATCAGAAGGAGCTCCGCGCATGCATTTCAGGCATTCACAGCACCATGATGACATCAATGCATGTCGTGCTGGCTCAGTTTTGCTCTACATAAAAGAGAGAGGGAGAAGGCTTCAAATCCACAGAACCCATCAAACAGAGCAGCATAATACAACAAATCAGTTCAAGTTGGCTCACTCCTTCCGTTAATTGGTGGCCATCTACGTCCTGCCTTCTGTTTCCGACATAGAAACGGAAATCGTTGCTTTGCACGCCTGCGGCGTTGCTCAGGTCCGGGTTCAAAACCCCAGCGGCGGCTGCAGCTCAATCGGATACTACTACTCCAGCTTTGACGCCAAGCTTCACTTTGAGCACCGTGGTGGAGGAGAAAGTGCTGAAGATGGACGAGGGGGACGAGCTGAGGCAGTGGCAGGACCCATGACGTCACGAATGCATTTGATGAGTGATTCCGCATGGGACAAACACGTGCAGGGCTGGGATGTACCAGTCGTCGTCGCCGTAGTACTATGTAGTCGTAGCAGTCGTAGTTGTAGGAGTACTACTTATGCTGCCAGTGGTGACGCTGCCGTAGTGGTGCAGCTGCTAATGGTCGTGCGGGGTGGTGCCCGTAGTTCCCTGTGCATGGTCGCAAGGAGCTAGTGGAGACCCAGGTGGATCAGTTCGTGAAGCTGATCGTGGACAGTGGGGACTCCTACACAGAGCTTGGCATCGCTCTGCAATCGTCCGTTTTGTCGGAGCTGAAAGCCGCGGACCCGGATGCCGAGCATCGGGCGAACATCGTCTTGTTCATGGATTCCAAAGTCATGGGAGAGGCTTCGTCCTTGGCCCATTGCCGACTGCCCCCATGGCAAAAGGCATGGGCGCAACGCTTGGTGCAAGCTTTCGCATGGGTCAGGTGGCCGGCGACGGGCAGCGGAGAGGAGCCGTTTTGACATGCTCGCAAATGCATGTAGTTGTGCATCAATAGGAGGCACCGCTGCAGTCAGAGTTGCAGCGTTCTAGTCAGGAGGGCGAGCTGCGGCAGGATGAGGCTGTGCTGGTGACGACCGGTGGCAGGGAAATCATTTCCGCGATTTCAAGCGTCTTCGTGAACTACAAGACCGGGTCGCCCATGACGAAGGTTCGGCAGGACTACTATCTGGTGTACAACGAGCAGAGCATTGCTGATAAACGTGAGCGAGTCCGAGGCAGCCTCAACCAGCTGGAGCACATGCCCTGCTACACGCAGCAGGGGCTAAATGTGCCGAAGCGCCAGAAGAAGCGCTTGACAGGCTCGAACATGGGCAATGTCTTCTTGCCGTTGCAATCACTTGGAGTGGAGAATGCGCAGACGTGGCTTCTGTCTCCAGCGGACCGGAAGAAGGTCTACTCCAAGTCTGCCAAGATCTTGGTGGGCGGCACCGTGGAGAACGCTCCCGCAAGACCCAAGTGCGAAACGGGCGAGCCTGTTTCGTGGCACCTGACGGAGGAGACGCTCTACGAGGAGATCTTGTACTCCTTCAATGCGCGGTGCATTGTGCAGGGCGTGGCCATGGACCACCTGATGGCGATGAGGCGCGGCGGCATGAACATATACTGGATGTCGGGGTTGTCTGACTTCCAGAGCTCGTAAGCATTCTACAGGGTTGACGACTTCTGCAGATGTGTCTAGGCCTGCGAGCCAGTCCGAAGCCGTGAGGTGCATCGCGGACCGTGTGCCATTCGTTGGACTGTGCATGACCAGCGACCACTTGCTGCTGTTGAAGGAGAAAATCAAGCAAGACCTTTGGAAGCGGATGCAGGACCCGGACAACGAGAAGTTCTATCAGGTGGGCCTTGCGCAGCTTCTCAAGAAGCTCAAAGCTCAGGCCGATGGTGGAGCCGTTGACGGGGCGGCCCCGACAGGGAAGGCGAAGGCAAAGCCAAAAGGCAAGGCGGATGCTCTTGGCGCGGCAGCAGCAGCTGCAGCTGCAGCTGCTGCACTCAACTTGTCGGGCAGTGGCAGCGGCGACTCGAAGCGTACAACGAAGGATGAGGCCACAGAGCCAGAGAGCAAGAAGCCCAAGACGACTGGCCAGTCCGTGCAGGAGAAGGCGCGCGAGGAGCTTTTGAAGAAGCTGCAAGGCTGAGCAGCTTTTGGGCTGGATGTTCCCTTGCTGCCCGATTGAGCTGCATTCCCTATGCAGCAGAGTATTTTGGTTCCCGAAATTTCTTGAAGGCGCGCAAGGGGCCGTTCAATAGCACAACGCCGAGTGGCTAGGCAGCCTCTCACATGATGTTCCCTTGCTCCCCGAGTCAGCGACAGTCTATGAGAACATATGCAGCATCATACCTTGAATCCTTGAATTTGCTGCAATGCTGCTGACTCGGCTGTCTTTCGAGTGACGCAATGCTTGTAGCCCGACTCAGCCGGATCATATGCAACATCAGGACTTAGAAGTTAGTCAATTCACTCCGGTGCATTTGCTTGAAGTCTGCTCAGTCGGCCTATCTTCCGAGTGATGCGCTGCTGGTAACTTGCTGCAACAGAAGTCAGACACAGATGGCCTCACATCACCTGCATCTCAGACACACACCCTATGCCTTCGAACCAAAGCCCTGTCGCCCATGCAGGCAGCTGATAGGTGCGGCCCTGCGGACGTCGCCGACTCCCCAGCGCTACTTTCTAGGAGTCCGCATGGTTAGCAGCTGAGAGCATTCAGATTCTGCTAAAATCTCCGCTCCCTATGATATGCCTCCGAACCAAAAGCCCTGTCGCCCATGCAGGCAGCTGATAGGTGCGGCCCTCCGCACGTCGCCGACTCCCCAGCGCTACTTTCGAGGGATCCGCATGGTTAGCAGCTGAGAGCATTCAGATTCTGCACAAACTCCGCGGTCTTGCAACAATTAGCAAACGTACTGTGCTGCACATGTCGCTGCGCCAGATCAAACGGACAGCAAGTTCCATCAAGGCACCGTTTGTTAGACTGTTACTCTTAGAGCCATGCTAGACCCCAATAGCATGGACGACGTGGAGGACACGACCATGCTGGACACGGACATGGACAATGTGGAGGACGCCCCCTCCCCGAAACAGAAAGGAAATGGCAGAGTCAAGCGTAGCCATGTGGCCAAGGTCATGAAACGGCCGTGTGCTGCCAAAGCTCCGAAAACCCGAAATGCGAAGCCTGCTGCCTCCAGCACACCCTCCGCAGCGGAGATCATGAAGGCGATCACGGCTGCTGACTTGCCCGATCCGCTGCCAGTTGTGCGGCCTACAGCAGAAACGCTGCTTGTTGGCTCTGTGTGCTCAGGCTTTTGCTCCGAGCTGTGGGCCATGAGCGGCTTGGGCCGCGCGTTCCACGCATCTTTCTGCTGCGAGCTGGACGGGGGCATGCTCAGCTTGGCGCGTGCTATGCATTCTCATGATCACATATATGTGGATGTCATGGACCAGCGTTGGATGGAGGCGCCGTGCGACGTCTTTTTCAGTGGTTTCCCGTGCCAGCCGTGGTCCGTTGCCGGGGCCGGTACTGGTCTGCATCACTTATCGGGCATGTGCACCTTCCCCATCCTCACGTACATTGGGCGCCGACAGCCGCGTGTATTTTGCTTGGAGAATGTACGCGGACTCGTGACGAGGCATCGCGATTTCTTCGCCCTTATCCTGGAGGTATTGCATTCAATGGTGGACAAGCACGGGCAACCTTTGTTCCCCGACAGTGTGAGAGCAGCGTTTTGTATTTGTAAACATCGCGAGGGAGAGATGTCCAGAACATGTCCTCACGTCACGGCGCTGAGAGCTAAGGTACAGGGTCAGCTGGAAGATTTTGGAGGCGTCTCGGGTGACCGGAATTCCTCATCACCGCGAACGGCTCTTCATCACCGGCTTCCTCCGTGCCCAGACTGATTGCTCCCACATGGTTTGGCCAACTGAGGCACGTTGCGTGTATACCCTATTTTTAGACCCCTGAACCTTCGATGGCACTAGCGTTCAAGCTGCCCTGAATGTTTGAACTCTCACATCCGTGCATCCAGCTATAAAGCTGTTAAGGGTTGGTTCGTTATATGTGTGTGATAATACACTATTCTTATGACCCCACATCTCTCTCTCTCTCTCTCTCTCTCTCTCTCTCTCTCTCTCTCTCTCTCTCTCCCTCCCTCTCTCAACGCTGTCGGTTGAAATTCCTATGCCGGCATGTGCAGGACCCATCGTCGTCACGCCGACCCGTGACAGACTTCATTCTGCCGCAGGCAGATGATGATCCCAGAAACCAGCCGACACCGAAGGGACAGCGAGCGAACCTGAAGGCTGCAATCTCCAAGATCCGGAAGCAAGGCGGTGACCCGTTCAGCCAGCACTGGATTGTGGACTTGGCCAACAGTATCCAGCGTGGGCCGAATATCATGCATGGAATGTGCCCTTGCATCTTACGCAACAGGCCCAGCGGTTACTGGCTCACCTGGCTCGGGCGGAAGATGACCCTTGACGAGTCAATGCTGTTCATGGGCATGAATCCGCGAAAGATTCCGCGGAATATCATTTCGGAGCGAAGCTTGGGACTTGCCGTTGGAAACGGCGTGCCCATAGGTTTGCTGCAACGAGTGCTCGAGGGATTGCTGTGTGCCGCAGGAGTGTAGGCCAAGTAGCTCGTTTTCTGGGGTCTCAAATCAAAAGTCAACGGTTTCGAGGTTTAGGCCGTATCGCAGTCTGAGGAAGGCACTGATGTCTGCCAGTAGATCCTGCGGCTCCGAAGCAGGGGATCTCTGGAATAGGGCGACTGACAAGCTGGCCTATGAAAAATCAGGCATCATCACTGTGGCGCACGGGGACTCTAAGGTGGGTTTCAGAGGGTTTCCGGACGGCTTCAACATGACTATAACAGACACACTCACACCCACGCCCACACCCACACCCACGCCCGCGCCCGCACCCACACCCACATCCACACCCACACCCACACCCACACCCACGCCCACGCCCACGCCCACGCCCACTCCCACTCCCACACACGCACACACGCACACACAGACAGACCCACACGCACACACGCACACACACACACACACAGACAGACAGACACACACACACACACACGGACACACACACACACACACAGACACACACACACACACACACACACACACACACACACACACACACACACACACACACACACACACCCACCCACGCACGCACGCACGCACGCACGCACCACGCACGCACGCACGCACGCACGCACGCACGCACGCACCTGTTCCAGCCTTCCTTTGAATTTACTTCTTTGGCTTTGCCATGAAACCGGTGAACGAGGTGAGACTTGCTTGATTTCAATGACAGGTGAGACCATTTGTGTCGGAGCCTGGCCTCGCTGCTGCGCCGGGACCATAGTGATGCTGGCTTACCACCTGCACCCTCATGTCTTTGCACCCGGGTTGCTGTCGACTGCAACGTAGGCCCTGCCACAGTTGGGACAAAAGTCCCATTCCACACATGCCTGATGCTTTCCACAGCCAACGCAGTAGACGCGATCCTGCGTCTCAGGTGGTGCCGGTACCTCCGCGGGAGCTTCCAGCTGGGCCAGGACACCCGCAAAGGCACTGTCAACTGCCTTTCGTTGCTTCTTCTTTGTAGGGCAGACATAAGTGCTGGACAGGATGCGCGGGGAGGTAGCAGTGATTGCTGAAATGATGGCAGTAGTCGTGTGATCGGAGAGCAGTGTCACTGCGCTTTTTTTGCAACTATGCGATGTCACTCTTTGCAGTGCAATGTCGTCGAAGATATGTGGCTCACCAATCCTGTGCTTTTGCTTCCGTTGTTCGAGCAGGACCTTTTGTGCAGCACTGTAGCAGTTCCACAAGGCCTTGGGGGACACTGGCTTGCGCATGTCTCGCTTGTTGATCCCCCCAAGCTGGCGACCAGGGAAGAGAAGGTTGGATTGTTGTTGTCGTCCATCTGCCGTCCTTGTAGTGCGTAGTGCTTGTTCCGGAAAAGGCCACTGTTTGCCTGCATCTCCACGTAGGGGGGCCTCTGATATCCAGCCGAAGAGTAACGCTGCAAATCCAGCATGGAGAGGCACGTCCTCCCTGGCCCTCGTCTTGCCGTTACATTTGGGAATGCTGATTGCCGGCAGGACACCTTCATCAGAGTCCAAGCCTCGGAACCAGCTGTCTTGGCAACGCCGAGCTGCGTCCACACGTTCTCCTAGCATCAGGCTTAGGAGGAAAAGAACTGCTGCCCAGGGGGTGGATTGCTGCAAGACATGGAAGAGCAGTGCAATCTGTTCCGGGTTTAAAGCTTCGCGGCCCCCGTAAGGACCCCGAACCTTACGCCGGCAGAGCTCTTGGTGCTGCCTACAACAGAATCGTGCTTTCACCGCCCCAGGATGCAGATGCCTCACTTTCTTGTTCAGCATCCCCACATCGAGAGTGTGGCCCTTGTTCTTGCAATCCACGGTCTTGTTGGAGCACTTGCTGTAGGCACACGGAATTTTGCGCACACTGCCCTTGCGTCTTTTGGGACCATGTGTCGGCGCAGCGCAGTTTTTGGGCCTAGGCATGCTCACCAGTCCTGCTGCCTAGGAGGGAAGGGTCCTGTAGAGTCCGTTCAAATCAACTTCCTGAACCCTGTTTAACCTTCGCAGCACCGGGAGCAAACCAGACTCGACAGACTTGAACCAGACCAGCGGGCAATAACAATCATGTTGTCTGGTTGATGAGAGCTCCGAATCCAGTTCCGAGGCCGGTTCCGAAATCCCGCTGGTTTCGGAAGTGCCACTTCCGAGGTCTGGTTTCCGCAAATGCTGTTTCAGGGTTTAGCTGTCTCAGCTGGTGTCTCAGGGTTCAGGGGTTTAGGGTAGGGCCCGCTGGTTTCGGAAGTGCCACTTCCGAGGTCTGGTTTCCGCAAATGCTGTTTCAAGGCTTTGCTTTCTCAGGGTTTAGGGGTTTAGGGTAGGGGTTTCAGCTGCTTCTTCCGAGGTCTGGTTTCGGCAAATGCTGTTTCAGGGGTTTAGGGTAGGGGTTTCAGCTGCTTCCTGGTTTCGGAAGCGCCACTTCAGGCACTTCCAGCGGTTACACTTCCCTAATGACCTAAAAGCACCTGTTGCGTTACGTTGGGCAAACCAGCTGCCGGCAGGCCTTCAGTCGAACAACACAACGCCGGCCGTGGCCTTGGCTGCTGCTAGTGCTACGGAAGTCTGGTGCACATACCGCAGTGGTTTCTACTGGCTTTTCGAAGGGTTTAGGGAGAAGGGTTGTTTCAGGTGGTGTATTAAGAGGGAGAAGTCCTGTCACGAGGACTGCTGGTTGCCACAAGTGCTTTCAGGGTTTGGCATGTGTTCGACATCAGACTCTGCCAGCTGTTGGAGATGGGGAGAAGTCTTGCCACCTCCGAAGTTGTGCGTTTGCAGAAAACCACATGCCTGGACCCCGCACCAATTTACGGAAAGCATGGGACTCTACCGACGCAGCGCGGGGCCCTAATCCCTGCAATGCCCCTCATGCCTCAGCCCTCTGATATCTGAAGTGTGCTCAGGCTGGCACCTCTCGGCGGCACTGTCATAACCTCAGCAGACAGCGTTCCACACCGTGTTCGACTGCAGTGCATAAAGGACTGGCTGACATGCGACTGCCTGAACTTCACATGCTATGGAACATCCGCACGTTTCAGCATATCAGAGGCAGCAAGGCCAGTTGTTGGTATGCCAATCATGCTATGGAACATCCGCACGTTTCAGCACGTCAGAGGCTGCAAGACCAGCACGAGCACAAGCATCAGCAACACAAGCACCAGCACGGGCACCAGCAACACCAGCACAAACACGGGCATCAGCAACACCAGCGCAAACACGGGCATCAGCAACACCAGCGCAGGCATGGCTTCGGGGTCGGACGGCTCCCGGGCATGGAACTCCTACTACGGTCACTACGTTGACCGCCGTAGTGAAAACGCCCGGAAACGAGAGACCGATGCTGCGCAGAACCGCGACGACCGAAGCGCGCGCCTCGTGAAGCAGCTCAAGGAGAAGACTGCGGAGCTGAAGGAAGCCGAGGCGCAAGACACAGAGGGACTAGGAAGTAGCATATGGACAGAGCAAGAGACAGGGACGAGAAAGAGAGGGCGAGCCAAGGCGGAACATAGAGATAATATAACGACGCCAGGCTGAATGTGGCGAGCTGCGGCAAGAGCTCGCCGACTCTGAGGCGGGACGAAAGGGAGGGAGGGAGAGAGAAAGAGAGATTGTGCAAGCAAGCAAGCAAGACACCAGGCGAACGTGGCAAATCTGCGAGCCTACGAGGTGTCCGAGGCGGGCAGACCTTTTGGATTTCAGAGGAACAGTGATTGGGAAAGACACAGACACAGCAGAGGCACGCAGCCATGAGCAAACGCAGCAGTTGCTTGTGCGAACAGATGTCGGACACTCAGCAATATGGCGACAATTTATCTGCTGTATTCCGAGATGTGTAAACTGAGGCCTTCCGAATCGGGAACCTGGCGGAATATCGTACAGCTAGCTGCGAGAAGGCCAGGAGAAACCGTTTGGAGCTGATCTGGCTTAGCAAGACTCGACGACAAACATCCCAGAAAAATGAAGCTATCCTGGAGGAGGCGGCCCTCGAAGCCAAGGAGAGCATGAAGAAGCTTCTGTCCATGCAGGAGGCGCTCAGATTCTCTTAGATAAAGCTTCCGTGCTGAACAACATGTGCAGGTGAGCTTCCACGAAGAGGTGAAGCGAATGGAGGCCACTGGATTCTCCATTTCCCCTTCTCAAGCACCCGGCACCATGCTGAAGGCGAGCGCAGCGACGGCCCAGAAGAGCTTCCACGAAGAGGTAAAGCGGATGGAGGCGAAGGACGAGGCAGGAACCGGGTAAGTTGCGGTACGTATTGAGCTGAAGGATCCGCACAGGAGAAGACAACCGAGTTGCGGGCTCTTCATCGCGAGATCGAGGCAAGCGGAGCCCAGATGAGAACAGCAACTAAGAAGCAGTGGGAGTGTGAGTGACTTGCAGCGATTCGGAACCCAAAGCTCAGGAAATGGGCGTGCTCGAGAAGACCAGGGATGCTCACCGCGTGATCGACCGGGCCAATGCGGTCTTGCAGTCAGACAAGGCGGCTGCTGCTGCTACTGCTGCTGATGCGACGTCTGCGACTTCTGCTTATGTCAGGATCGGCTCGCGGTCCGCAATCAGGAAAAGATGGGCCTCATCCGGACGCTCCAGACGGAGTTGCGGGAGGCTGTCTCATCCAGCTAAGAAGGTGTTGCTGTCGGAAGGATAACACGGCAGGCCAATGCAGAGGCTGGAAGCCGCAGCCGGAGCGAGGCACAGCTCAGACGGGAGCTGCAGGAGCACTGGGAGCCTGCAAACACGTGTCTTTCTTGTAGTTCAAGTCCTGCACCGCGCAGGACCAGGAGGAGCACGCAGAGTCCAGGATCCTCCGCATTGAGGCCTCAACAGAGAGGCTGGAATCACACATTCTTGTAGTTCAAGTCCTGCACCGCGCAGGACCAGGAGGAGCACGCAGAGTCCAGCATCTTCCGCATTGAGGCCTCAACAGAGAGGCTGGAATCGCACACAGTGCGGCTCCAGAATGCCAAGGTCGGTGGGGTCGCAAGATCGGGAGTGGAAGCAGTGTGGCAGAACCCGCGAAGGAAGGACTCGGGAAGGAGCTTGAGGAAGCAAGGTCTTCAGAGGTGGGGGGCTGCGCTTGGTTGCGTCATAAATCATGAACCAGCGAAGCTTTCCGCGTAGGCCGTGGCCAAGAAGGAGATCGAGACCTTCCGGAAAGCTCAGGTGGGCTTCCTTCAGTGCCGTAACGGCGGTTCTAGAAGACATGCTTTTCCTCGCAGGCCGAAGCGACACAGGAAATGAGCGAGCTGCAGGAGGAGCTGGCCACATCAATTTTGGAAGAGGCGGGGTGCAAAACTTGCGAGAATAAACAAGCGTTAGCTTTCCTGTCAGCATCAGCATCCTTGTCAGGATCTCCTCCGAACCGCTCTCCGCGAACGTTTGGAGGCATCTAAGCCGAGCCAGCCGAGCCCTTTCAGCCCGCTGCCGACGGTTCTGCGGCTGCCCACGGAGTTCGAGGCGGCGCCCACATCCCCAGCCGCTACTAAGCTCCACTGAGCTACGTTATTTATCCGAAATGTCCACTCTCGTGTACTGAGGAGATGGATGATGCAGAGGCACCGACCTCCGTGGTTGAGGGACGGACCTCCGACGACGAGCCCTGAGCCTCTCGACTGATAATATTACAGCAGCACTGCAGGATTTGGGACCCCGACTTGGAGTCTGCAAAACATCAGGAGGTGGCTGCGCATAGACCTTGCTCGCGAGGTCTTCTGCCCTTGCTGAGAATTGGTCAACTAATACTTACTGTGCAGGTGTGGCTGATCGAAATCTCTCCGCCGTGTCCATCCGAGGCACCTGCGGCAGCTCATGCCTCCACTTCTGAAGTGGCCTTCTTCCGACAGCGTGCAGCGGTAAGTGACCGGCTTTAGCTTCGGGGTTTCGCGGCGTTAATTCCTAAAAGAATCCTAGCCTGGGCACAAACAAAGTAGCCACAAGACCAGCAGTCTGGGATGTCAAGTTGCTTGTGTGGTCTTGCTGCGGTGTAACTTACCCTGCGCGTGGCTAGAAGCAGCTGTGCCGAGCCTCCTGGCACAAGCTGGGCTGGAAGGAGCTGTGCGGAGCCTCCTTCCAGACTTGGCAAGCAAAAAAATACCGCTTGCTTCGTGCTGGCTTTGTATGCTCTATCAGATCACGCACAGCTGTCAGACTCCCTAATCGTGCAATTCAGAGGTCTGTGCTGCAGTGACTACAGCATCGTGGGACTTCGCTGAGGCTGAGATCTCGGCAACGACAAGGGCCAAGGGATGCAGAACATGTCCTCGGCTCTGTGTCCGATGTGTTCATGACATGGGCGACATGTGATACACAGAGAGGTTTGGAGAGAGACGACTCTTCAGATCAGTCTTCGCTCGGTGCTGATGAATGTTCCCGAGGCTGCGACGGCCGAGATGGCAGGACACTCACTCTGCCCTGAATGCGGTCAAGCAACACTTTGCGCAGGGAAGCCCAATGCATGAAGTCCGATGCAAGGTTTAGACTCCTCTCTGCAAGACTTCTTCTGATCTCTGTCGTGTGCGATCGTGCTCAGGTTGTGAAGTTCCGGCCGATGCCTTCTGAGGCTGCAGCAATGATTGGTGCATGCATGCGCTCTCTCGCTCTCTCCCTCTCCCTCTTGTGCAGAACATGAAATTGCCTGGAAACGGTGCGTGAAGTCGAAGAGAGACGAGAGAGACGAGAGAGAGAGCGACATGTTTGCGCCGTCGCGGCACACTACTCCTGGTCGTCTGCATCGTCGCGTTGCACTTTGTCGTCAGTCCTGTCATCTGCGCCATCACGGCACACTCCTCCTCGTCGTCTGCGCCGTCACGGCACATCTTTCAGGCTCTTACTCAAACTTCTCCCAACTGTTTGATTTGCGCCGTCACGGCACATTCTCTCGATCATGCGCCATCACGGCGCACTGACTTTTTGCCCTTCGCAGGCATAGATCACCTCTTTCGGGTCCTAACAGGATGCTCTTACTCAATCTTCTCCCAATTGATCCCTGCGCCATCACGGCGCATCTGTCGCTGTCCCGTCGTCTGCGCCATCACGGCACATGCGTCGTCGTCTGCGCCCTCACGGCACATTTGGTCGTCGGTCTCGTCGTCTGCGCCATCACGGCACATTTGTCGTTCGTCTTGTCGTCTGCACCGTCACGGCACAATCGTCGTCGTCTGCGCCATCACGGCGCATTAGCTCCATGATCTTGTCCCCGGGCTTGCCTGCAGGGCCCTGAAAAGAACGTGGGGTTTCGGGGCTTAGGGGCCTTAAGGCTTAGAGGGTTTTCAAGTCCAAGGATTTAGGGCTTCTGGGGTTTTGGGCTTATGGTGTCCCAGGTGTTTGCCGAAGTCTCTACTTTAACGGAATAGTGTTGGAATCCTGAATGTTCTTCTTAACAGATGCCTAGTCTGGAATGCGACAACAGTATGCAGCACTAGTAGTGTTGGGGTGGGGTTCAAGAACAAGTTACCTTGATTGCTCATGTCTACATGGCATACTGCGGCATACACGTGCATGTTGCAGGTGCAGAAACACATGCAAACAACTTTTTTTGTTTGTTCTATTTGGAACGATTGCATGGGAGTGTGGCATTTGATGTTTCCGATCCTGAAACTTTGCATCCTGCTACCGAATGCAAACTGAAGCTCCATGTACAAGAATTGTAACAAAGATTTGCTTCAAATTCTGTTGCGGCTGTTCGAACGATTTCAAAAGAAACGTCTGCTTGAAATATTTCTGCGGCAAAGTTTCACGGAGAAGAAATTCAATCGGCGACAACAGATACCAAGCTTGATTTGTAGCCTTTTGCGCTTTCTACTTTCGGAGACAAACTTTTTTTCGGAAACAATTCAAGTTTAGCTTTTTTCGCCCACAAGAAACACACGGGGGGAACCTCCATTCTTCCATTCCTTGCTAACCAGCAGCAAGCAGCTCGCGCATTATGTTTCAGAGAAGAGTGGAACTGAAGGAGATGTTCAGGACAGTGGCTGCAGGTGTGGCCCAGTTCCATCGCACATCTTGCGCTGCATTTGGATTTGCTGCTTTGAAGTAAGGCTGCAAAAAGCACGTCTGCTATCTGAAGTTTGAGCCGAGACCAAAGACGTTAAACAGGCTCACCTCTGATGCACATGAGGCTCGCCGCCCTCCTGTGGTAATGATCTTGATAAGTTTGCTGCGGCTAAATGCTGGCACGCTGATGCGAGGATTTTGCGGCATCTACTGGCAGATGTTAATCTCAGCTTGTAGCTTCAACTGTTTCGATTGCTTGATGTACGTGGGCTGTTTTTGCGCTGGGAAGCTCCACTTGCAGGAGCTCTTTTTCGCTACAGAATCGTAGGAAGCCTCGAAGGGCCTCCCCTGTGCGGGAAAGATCTTGTACGAACAAGAACAGAAGCACTTGTCTTGAAACGGCAGCCGATGTCAAGTTTGGCAAATTTTCCAAAAGTATCTCACATTTCACAGCATGTTGGCTTTCTTGGACGTTGATCCAAACAGCATGCGGAAGGAATTTTGTTTTTTCCGTGCAGTTTTCCAGCTGAAACGGGTTCCAAAAAGCAGCTCTAGTCCGGGCACCGAAACGGGGCCCCCGATTTTTGGCTTTCTTCGTTGGACATACAAGCTCACGCAATTCGGGGCCCCAGATTAGAGCTCAGATTTGGGAGCCATTTCTGGGGCCCAGTTATGCCTTTTTTTCTTCTAGCAGATGCCACATCTGCATGCACAGCTGGCCGTTGTGTGCAACAGTATATAAACCTCGCCAGCTCTGTTTTGCATTTTGCCGGTGTTCCTTCAAAACTCAAAATAACAAGTGGAATGCTCGCAAACATGTGAACCTTGCAAACAGATTTCTCACACAGAGGAGGCCCTTCCAAGCATCCTAGAGAACAGCTTCCGGAATTGGCTCCGTAATTCGAGCGTTCTTTTGGCCCATGTGTTGCAACGATGTCCGACGTGGAAGCACCTCCTGTTCCTCCCCCTCAAAGAGTGGAGTTGCCGCAGGAGTGTAGAACGGCCTTCGTAAATAAATGGTCCTTCCTCGTCTGCCTGTTGCTAGGAGACTTTGTCCGCCCGTCTGGCCCGCCTGCGACACGAGCGTCAGGATGCAAAGGTGTGGTATTGTCTGCGTGTCTACAAGATGTCTTGATTGTCTTTCGTCCAAAGCAGGTAGAAGCACGCAGAGTCGCTAAGATCCTGAAAGCAGAGCAAAAACGACTTCGCAAGGCATGGTTCTGTCTGCTGCCCCGTCGAAATGTAGATGTTTGAACTTGCCCAGGCTGAAACAGTAGCACGGCAGCTTTCTGAATCGCAGTAATTAACCCTTGTCGTTTCTCACACGATGGCGCGAATGTTTTGACGCGCATTGAGCCCGGCACTGAGAGTGATCAGCGGTCAGTGAGCTTCGCTGTCGCCGTGTTGAATTGTTGCCCCAGCAGCGAGTATCTGTTGAGGAGTGACTAAGCTCTGCCAGCTTTTAGTACGTAAGTCAGTGAGTGTGAATGAGTGAGCTTTGCTGCGACGAACGGCTGCCTGCAGCGCGTAAATTCTTCTTCGGTGTCGGGTGAGCAGTGACCAAGCGTCGCTCTTTCTTTTCCAAGGGAATGAATGTTTACGGCTTTGAGCCCGGCGCTGAGAGCGGTCAGCGGTGCGAGCCCTGCCGAAGCAGTGGGTGAGAGAGCTTGGCTGTGACCCGAACTGTTGCGTGGCAGCTAGTAACTTCTTCGTCTTCGGTTGAGCGTGATCGGTTCAGCAGTGTGCAAGCCTTGTCTGAGGCAGGGCACGAATGTTTTACGGGCTTTGAGCCCGGCACTAAAAGCGATGACTCTGCGGAGTGGGGTTTGCCATCTGGCAGTGAGGTCTGCCATCTGAGCCAGTGAATGTATGAGCATCGCCCAAACTGCTGCCTGAGCAGCTGATAAACTTTCCGGCTAGTCAGTGACGAAGCCTTGCTTGGACGTACTCCCAGCCTTCTTTTTCTGAAGGCCACAAAACGTGGTTGCGTTGCGGTGTAGGGTTTAGGATGAGTAAGTGAGCCTTGCTGTAGTCCATGTGGGCAGCCAAAACTCTTTGTTGACATCTAGCAGGTTTTTCCGAATGCACGAATGTGAGCCCGTCATATCATGCTCATTCGCTTCTGAAATGTTGAGCCTGTTGCAAGGTCGAAGCTGATCGCCGTAGTCTTTTACGTAGAGCAACGCGCAGCATGGGAAATCTGGATCCGAAATTGTCCGCTTGCAGAAAGCTAGGACAGGCAGACTCTACTGATCCGCCGCAGTTTGATTCGAGATTGTGTGCTGCAGTGTGTGAGGATACAGACGAGGGAACCTGAACGAGCCCAGAGGTGGCGGGCAAATGATTTCACCCTTAGGACAACGCCGGTGGTATAATACTCAGCTGCCAACTGAGTTTGATTGACTCCGGCATGTCTGGGACCTTCCACCGTTCTAATAGTGTTATACTACCCAAAGGGTGTGTAAGTGGGTTCCCTTGGTTTTTGCAGCAGATGGGGTGGGTTCCCTGTGGTTTCCCTTGTTTCTTGCAGCACTTCAGGTGGGCTACATATGGGTTCCCTAGTTTTTTGCAGCATTTCGGGTGGGTCTGTGTATGTTCTTCATTGAGCTTTCTTGTAGATTCCAATGGTTTTTGCAGCATGGACGGTGGGTTCCCTGTGGGTTCCCTAGTTTTTGCAGCATTTTTAAGTGGGTTGGTTCCCATGGTTTTTAACAATATCGACGGTGGATTCTCTGTGGGTTCCCTTGTTTTTTGCAACACTTCAGGTGGGCAACATATGGGTTCCCTTGTTTTTTGCAGCATTTCGGGTGTTCTGTGTATGTTCTTCACTTAGCTGTCTTGTAGATTCCCATGGTTTTTGCAGCATGGACGGTGGGTTCCCTGTGGGTTCCCTAGTTTTTGCAGCATTTTTAAGTGGGCTCCCATGGTTTTTCACCGTCGATACGGTGGGTTCTCTGTTTGGTTCCCGGGTTTTTGCAGAATTTGAAGTGGGTTCCCATGGTTTTCCAATAGGCTCTTTTGGCTTTTGCAGCATGTCAGCTGGGTTCCCTGTGGGTTCCCTAGTTTTTTGTAGCATTTTTAATTGGTTCTCATGGTTTAACAGCATCGACGGTGGGTTCCCTGTGGGTTCCTTGCTTTTTGCAGCATTGCAAGTGGGTTCCCATGGTTTTCCCAGCATATATTGCGCAAAGGTATGGGCGGGCTCCCCTGGCTCTTGCAGTGTGTCAGCTCGGTTCCCTGTGGGGTACATGTGGGTTCCCATGGTTTCTCCAGCTCGCGCATTATGTTTCAGAGAAGAGTGGAACTGAAGAAGATGTTCAGGACAGTGGCTGCAGGTGTGGCCCATTTCCATCGCACATCTTGCGCTGCATTTGGATTTGCTGCTTTGAAGTAAGGCTGCAAAAAGCACGTCTGCTATCTGCAGTTTGGGTCGAGACCAAAGACGTTCAACAGGCTCACCTCTGATGCACATGAGGCTCG
Source organism: Symbiodinium sp. CCMP2592 (assembly GCA_905221615.1). Classification (NCBI taxonomy): domain Eukaryota; class Dinophyceae; order Suessiales; family Symbiodiniaceae; genus Symbiodinium; species Symbiodinium sp. CCMP2592. The sequence continues at coordinate 50,459 of CAJNDT010001436.1, forward strand.
CCGCCCTCCTGTGGTAATGCTCTTGATAAGTTTGCTGCGGCTAAATGCTGGCACGCTGATGCGAGGATTTTGCGGCATGTACTGGCAGATGTTAATCTCAGCTTGTAGCTTCAACTGTTTCGATTGCTTGCTGTACGTGGGCTGTTTTTGCGCTGGGAAGCTCCACTTGCAGGAGCTCTTTTTCGCTACAGAATCGTAGGAATCCTCGAAGGGCCTCCCCTGTGCGGGAAAGATCTTGTACGAACAAGAACAGAAGCACTTGTCTTGAAACGGCAGCCGATGGCAAGTTTGGCAAATTTTCCAAAAGTATCTCACATTTCACAGCATGTTGGCTTTCTTGGACGTTGATCCAAACAGCATGCGGAAGGATTTTGTTTTTCCGTGCAGTTTTCCAGCTGAAACGGGTTCCAAAAAGCAGCTCTAGTCCGGGCACCGAAACGGGGCTCCCGATTTTGGCTTTCTTCGTTGGACATACAAGCTCACGCAATTCGGGGCCCCAGATTAGAGCTCAGATTTGGGAGCCATTTCTGGGGTCCAGTTATGCCTTTTTTTCGTCGAGCAGATGCCACATCTGCATGCACAGCTGGCCGTTGTGTGCAACAGTATATAAACCTCGCCAGCTCTGTTTTGCATTTTGCCGGTGTTCCTTCAAGATTCAAAATAACAAGTGGAATGCTCGCAAACATGTGAACCTTGGCTCCGTAATTCGAGCGTTCTTTTGGCCCATGTGTTGCAACGATGTCCGACGTGGAAGCACCTCCTGTTCCTCCCCCTCAAAGAGTGGAGTTGCCGCAGGAGTGTAGAACGTCCTTCGTAAATAAATGGTCCTTCCTCGTCTGCCTGTTGCTAGGAGACTTTGTCCGCCCGTCTGGCCCGCCTGCGACAGGAGCGTCAGGATGCAAAGGTGTGGTATTGTCTGCGTGTCTACAAGATGTCTTGATTGTCTTTCGTCCAAAGCAGGTAGAAGCGCGCAGAGTCGCTAAGATCCTGAAAGCAGAGCAAAAACGACTTCGCAAGGCATGGTTCTGTCTGCTGCCCCGTCGAATGTAGATGTTTGAACTTGCCCAGGCCAAAACAGTAGCACGGCAGCTTTCTGAATCGCAGTAATTAACCCTTGTCGTTTCTCACACGATGGCGCGAATGTTTTGACGCGCATTGAGCCCGGCACTGAGAGTGATCAGCGGTCAGTGAGCTTCGCTGTCGCCGTGTTGAACTGTTGCCCCAGCAGCGAGTATTTGTTGAGCAGTGACTAAGCTCTGCCAGCTTTTAGTACGTGAGTCAGTGAGTGTGAATGAGTGAGCTTTGCTGCGACGAACGGCTGCCTGCAGCGCGTAAATTCTTCTTCGGTGTCGGGTGAGCAGTGACCAAGCTTCGCTCTTTCTTTTCCAAGGGAATGAATGTTTACGGCTTTGAGCCCGGCGCTGAGAGTGGTCAGCGGTGCGAGCCCTGCCGAAGCAGTGGGTGAGAGAGCTTGGCTGTGACCCGAACTGTTGCGTGGCAGCTAGTAACTTCTTCGTCTTCGGTTGAGCGTGAGCGGTTCAGCAGTGCGCAAGCCTTGTCTGAGGCAGGGCACGAAAGTTTTACGGGCTTTGAGCCCGGCACTAAAAGCGATGACTCTGCGGAGTGGGGTTTGCAATCTGGCAGTGAGGTCTGCCATCTGAGCCAGTGAATGTATGAGCATCGCCCAAACTGCTGCCTGAGCAGCTGATAAACTTTCCGGCTAGTCAGTGACGAAGCCTTGCTTGGACGTAATCCCAGCCTTCTTTTTCTGAAGGCCACAAAACGTGGTTGCGTTGCGGTGTAGGGTTTAGGATGAGTAAGTGAGCCTTGCTGTAGTCCATGTGGGCAGCCAAAACTCTTTGTTGACATCTAGCAGGTTTTTCCGAATGCACGAATGTGAGCCCGTCATATCATGCTCATTCGCTTCTGAAATGTTGAGCCTGTTGCAAGGTCGAAGCTGAGCGCCGTAGTCTTTTACGTAGAGCAACGCGCAGCATGGGAAATCTGGATCCGAAATTGTCCGCTTGCAGAAAGCTAGGACAGGCAGACTCTACTGATCCGCCGCAGTTTGATTCGAGATTGTATGCTGCAGGGTGTGAGGATACAGACGAGGTAACCTGAACGAGCCCAGAGGTGGCGGGCAAATGATTTCACCCTTAGGACAAAGCCGGTGGTATAATACTCAGCTGCCAACTGAGTTTGATTGACTCCGGCATGTCTGGGACCTTCCACCGGTCTAATAGTGTTATACTACCCAAAGGGTGTGTAAGTGAGTTCGCTTGGTTTTTGCAGCAGATGGGGTGGGTTCCCTGTGGGTTCAATTGTTTTTTGCAACACTTCAAGTGGGCTACATATGGGTTCGCTTGTTTTTTGCAGCATTTCGGGTGGTCTGTGTATGTTCGTCACTTAGCTGTCTTGTAGATTCCCATGGTTTTTGCAGCATGGACGGTGGGTTCCCTGTGGGTTCCCTAGTTTTTGCAGCCTCTTTAAGTGGGTTCCCATGGTTTTTTTCAATATCGACGGTGGATTCTCTGTGGGTTCCCTTGTTTTTTGCAACACTTCAGGTGGGCAACATATGGGTTCCCTTGTTTTTTTCAGCATTTCGGGTGGTCTGTGTATGTTCTTCACTTAGCTGTCTTGTAGATTCCCATGGTTTTTGCAGCATGGACGGTGGGTTCCCTGTGAGTTCCCTAGTTTTTGCAGCATTTTTAAATGGGCTCCCATGGTTTTTCACCGTCGATACGGTTGGTTCTCTGTTCGGTTCCCGGGTTTTTGCGGCATTTGAAGTGGGTTCCCATGGTTTTCCAATAGGCTCTTTTGGCTTTTGCAGCATGTCAGCTGGGTTCCCTGTGGGTTCCCTAGTTTTTTGTAGCATTTTTAATTGGTTCCCATGGTTTAACAGCATCGACGGTGGGTTCCCTGTGGGTTCCTTGCTTTTTGCAGCATTGCAAGTGGGTTCCCATGGTTTTCCCAGCATATATTGCGCAAAGGTATGGGCGGGCTCCCCTGGCTCTTGCAGTGTGTCAGCTCGGTTCCCTGTGGGGTACATGTGGGTTCCCATGGTTTCTCCAGCTCGCGCATTATGTTTCAGAGAAGAGTGGAACTGAAGAAGATGTTCAGGACAGTGGCTGCAGGTGTGGCCCAGTTCCATCGCACATCTTGCGCTGCATTTGGATTTGCTGCTTTGAAGTAAGGCTGCAAAAAGCACGTCTGCTATCTGAAGTTTGAGCCGAGACCAAAGACGTTAAACAGGCTCACCTCTGATGCACATGAGGCTCGCCGCCCTCCTGTGGTAATGCTCTTGATAAGTTTGCTGCGGCTAAATGCTGGCACGCTGATGCGAGGATTTTGCGGCATCTACTGGCAGATGTTAATCTCAGCTTGTAGCTTCAACTGTTTCGATTGCTTGCTGTACGTGGGCTGTTTTTGCGCTGGGAAGCTCCACTTGCAGGAGCTCTTTTTTCCTACAGAATCGTAGGAAGCCTCGAAGGGCCTCCCCTGTGCGGGAAAGATCTTGTACGAACAAGAACAGAAGCACTTGTCTTGAAACGGCAGCCGATGGCAAGTTTGGCAAAATTTTCCAAAAGTATCTCACATTTCACAGCATGTTGGCTTTCTTGGACGTTGATCCAAACAGCATGCGGAAGGATTTTTGTTTTTCCGTGCAGTTTTCCAGCTGAAACGGGTTCCAAAAAGCAGCTCTAGTCCGGGCACCGAAACGGGGCTCCCGATTTTGGCTTTCTTCGTTGGACATACAAGCTCACGCAATTCGGGGCCCCAGATTAGAGCTCAGATTTGGGAGCCATTTCTGGGGCCCAGTTATGCCTTTTTTTCGTCGAGCAGATGCCACATCTGCGTGCACAGCTGGCCGTTGCGTGCAACAGTATATAAACCTCGCCAGCTCTGTTTTGCATTTTGCCGGTGTTCCTTCAAGATTCAAAATAACAAGTGGCATGCTCGCAAACATGTGAACCTTGGCTCCGTTAATTCGAGCGTTCTTTTGGCCCATGTGTTGCAACGAGTACCGAGTGGAAGCACTTCCTGTTCCGTCCCCCCTCAAAGAGGTGGAGTGCCGCAGGAGTGGTAGAACGTCCTTCGTAAATAAAATGGTTCCTTCCTTCGTCGCCTGTTCTAGGAGGACTTGGTCGGCCCGTCTGGCCCGCCCTGCGACAGGAGCGTCAGGATGCAAAGGTGTGGTATTGTCTGCGTGTCGACAAGATGTCTTGATTGTCTTTCGTCCAAAGCAGGTAGAAGCACGCAGAGTCGCTAAGATCCTGAAAGCAGAGCAAAAACGACTTCGCAAGGCATGGTTCTGTCTGCTGCCCCGTCGAAATGTAGATGTTTGAACTTGCCCAGGCTGAAACAGTAGCACGGCAGCTTTCTGAATCGCAGTAATTAACCCTTGTCGTTTCTCACACGATGGCGCGAATGTTTTGACGCGCATTGAGCCCGGCACTGAGAGTGATCAGCGGTCAGTGAGCTTCGCTGTCGCCGTGTTGAATTGTTGCCCCAGCAGCGAGTATCTGTTGAGCAGTGACTAAGCTCTGCCAGCTTTTAGTACGTGAGTCAGTGAGTGTGAATGAGTGAGCTTAGCTGCGACGAACGGCTGCCTGCAGCGCGTAAATTCTTCTTCGGTGTCGGGTGAGCAGTGACCAAGCTTCGCTCTCTCTTTTCCAAGGGAAGGAATGTTTACGGCTTTGAGCCCGGCGCTGAGAGTGGTCAGCGGTGCGAGCCCTGCCGAAGCAGTGGGTGAGAGAGCTTGGCTGTGGCCCGAACTGTTGCGTGGCAGCTAGTAACTTCTTCGTCTTCGGTTGAGCGTGAGCGGTTCAGCAGTGTGCAAGCCTTGTCTGAGGCAGGGCACGAAAGTTTTACGGGCTTTGAGCCCGGCACTAAAAGCGATGACTCTGCGGAGTGGGGTTTGCCATCTGGCAGTGAGGTCTGACATCTGAGCCAGTGAATGTATGAGCATCGCCCAAACTGCTGCCTGAGCAGCTGATAAACTTTCCGGCTAGTCAGTGACGAAGCCTTGCTTGGACGTAATCCCAGCCTTCTTTTTCTGAAGGCCACAAAACGTGGTTGCGTTGCGGTGTAGGGTTTAGGATGAGTAAGTGAGCCTTGCTGTAGTCCATGTGGGCAGCCAAAACTCTTTGTTGACATCTAGCAGGTTTTTCCGACTGCACGAATGTGAGCCCGTCATATCATGCTCATTCGCTTCTGAAATGTTGAGCCTGTTGCAAGGTCGAAGCTGAGCGCCGTAGTCTTTTACGTAGATCAACGCGCAGCATGGGAAATCTGGATCCGAAACTGTCCGCTTGCAGAAAGCTAGGACAGGCAGACTCTACTGATCCGCCGCAGTTTGATTCGAGATTGTATGCTGCAGGGTGTGAGGATACAGACGAGGGAACCTGAACGAGCCCAGAGGTGGTGGGCAAATGATTCACCCTTAGGGCAAAGCCGGTGGTATAATACTCAGCTGCCAACTGAGTTTGATTGACTCCGGCATGTCTGGGACCTTCCAGCGTTCTAATAGTGTTATACTACCCAAAGGGTGTGTAAGTGGGTTCCCTTGGTTTTTGCAGCAGATGGGGTTGGGTTCCCTGGTGGGTTTCCTGGTTCTGCAGCAATTCAGGTGGACTACATATGGGTTCCCTAGTTTTTTTGCAGCAGTAGGGTGGGTCTATGTTAGTTCTTCATGAGCTTTCTTGTAGAATTTCCATTGGTTTTTGCAGAGGGAAGGTGGGGTTCCCTGTGGGTTCCTAGTTTTTGCAGATTTTTAAGGGGGTTGGTTCCCCATTGGTTTTAACAATGCGAAGGTGGATTCTCTGTGGGTTCCCTTGTTTTTTGCAACACTTCAGGTGGGCAACATATGGGTTCCCTGTTTTTTTGCAGCATTTCGGGTGGTCTGTGTATGTTCATCACTTAGCTGTCTTGTAGATTCCCATGGTTTTTGCAGCATGGACGGTGGGTTCCCTGTGGGTTCCCTAGTTTTTGCAGCATTTTTAAGTGGGCTCCCATGGTTTTTCACCGTTGATACGGTGGGTTCTCTGTTTGGTTCCCGGGTTTTTGCAGCATTTGAAGTGGGTTCCCATGGTTTTCC